>QLSS01000258.1:161370-173711 GCA_024372645.1 Trichomalopsis sarcophagae
TATTGATGACGTATCACCGTGCAGACGACACGGGTTATATTGCCAATAGGAGACACCCAAGTAATGTTACTATTCAAATCTTAACTCGGAGAGCTCGAAATGGAGCTTTTGTTCGTCAACGCCGTCATCATTAATACGACGAAAACGATCCTCGTGTTATTAACATTCTAGCGATTATTCATCTTGATCCTCACATTAGTACTCGACAAATAGAAAGAGAAATAGGTATACCTCAATCAACAGCATCCCGAATATTGAGAGCGAGAAGATATCATCCTTATCACATAACATTAACACAACAGTTAACACCAAATGATATGATTTTGCGAGTACGTTTTTGTCGATGGACAATACGAATGATTCAACAATATCAAGACTTTTTCAGGCACGTTCTTTTTTCAGATGAATCAACATTCAGAAATACTGGAGAATTGAATATACATAATTGCCATTATTGGTCAGATGAAAATCCGCATTGGTTCAGGCCCATAGACAATCAACACCGCTGGAGTTGTATGGTCTGGTGTGGAATCATCAATGGCTATTTGATTGGTCCTTATTTCTTTGAAGAAAACGTGAATGGGGTAAACATTTTGAGATTATTTCGAGAAATTTTACCTGAATTAGATGGAGTACCACCACATTATGCACGCATTGTTCGTGATTATTTAAACACCCGCTACAATGGCAGGTGGATTGGGCGAGGTGGCCCAGTTGCCTGGTCCCTTCGTTCACCTGATTTAACCCTTCCCGATTTTTACTTATGGGGATATCTTAAGAAAGTTGTTTATGCTCAACGGCCAACAACGCGAGATAATATGATCGAACGCATTCGTACAGCTTGTGCAGCAATCCCACGAGATGTTCTACTTAGAACCATAAGACAATTCAGAGCTCGACTTGATCTTTGCATCCAACAAAACTGCGGTAATTTCGAACAATTAATTAATCTCTAGTTAACATTCCATCAAAATATAAAAAAAAAAAACAAAAAGGGAATAAACAAAAAATAAATAAACACATAAAAACAAATAAAAAACAAAATAAACATATAAACACATAAAAGCAAATAAAAAAACACTTTAAAACAAATAAACACAAAAACAAATTAAAAAATACAAAAAAAATAAAAGAAAAAACAAAAAATGGGATGCTAAATCCTTTTGACAACCTCCTCGATGGTGCATCCTGGGTTCGGCTGATGTCCAAGGTAATTTTCGCACAAAAGATGATTTGTTTCCAAAATCACATATTCGAACGTAAAATTTCCCGCTCTTTCCATTTCTGGTGCCAAAAGTAGGGGTTTCTATTTGAAAAAATCGACTTGACCTTCAAATGACCTTGAAGGTCATGCTCAATGACATTGTCAAGGTCATCATCAGATAGCCAGGAAAAAATCCTAAAACTTTCATCCGAAATTTTTTCGTTGGCATGCTTTGCCAACGAGATAATTGAGATTAAAGATTAAAATGACTCACCCTGTATAGGTGGCGAAAATGGATTAATTGATACATGTATTGTGATCAGGGACTCTCGCTCTACTTTTTCTGTGACGCTCGGAAAACCCCATTTTCGGTCCAGTTTATAGGCGCCAAAAATGGTCTTTTTTATGCACGTGTTATAAAAAAGCAGTTTTATGTATCTAGTTTAGAGCTCAAAATTAAACTTGTGCTGCGCTTTAGTAGTGTAGATTTTAGATTATATGATACTAGCAATATATCCAATAACAGTTATTGTATTAGATGATTGAGATGCGCATGAGAAAAATAATTATAATTAAATCCCGGAAATATCTGAAGAAAATATTTATAGCCCCAAAAATAGTAAATATCTAAAATTATAAACATATACTTATGTTATCAAAAGCAATACGCAGCGAGCTACATTCAAGATGATTTTACGAAGCAAAAATTATTGTCATCACCGAGGAAGATCCCTATCAGATTCAGTTTAATGTCGTTCTGAGTTGCGCGACAGGAAGCTATTAAATAAATTTATCTTCTTAAGTTATCATCTGGATATAAGATTTCTTACTTATGAAGAAAATTATGCATGCAAGTTAATAACTGATGATTGGCGATTTAATCGCAGGGTAGAAATTAACAAAAAAAAACTCTATTTATATCTTAATTTACATCCATAATTAAAAGTGATGATGTATCAACAACAAAAGAACTCTAAGAAAAATTCATAAATTTAAAGTAAATCATTTGAAATTATATATATATATATATATTAAGCATAAATACCTTTAATTGTATCATGCCTAAACCTTCACTATTCCTGCTGGCCCATTGTGGCACTCGGTGCAAGAATTCGTGAACTTTTTCACTGTCCGTAGGATTCCAAGTGAACGAATAGTTCATTTGGGCTCAAACTAACGGAGGATACTTTGTACACTTGTAGTTTTGGTATGAATACAAGGATTTTAATTTGAATGTTTAGAAATGATTTTCTGGCACCTTTTGGTGTATAAAACATTTCCTAAACATTCAAATCAAAATTCCTGCACTCATACCAGAACTACAGGCGTACAAATTATCCTCCTTGAGTTTGAGCCTAAAAGAGCCATGCGTTCACTTGGAATTCTACGGACAGTGAGATGAAATCAGTAAAAACAACATTTAGAGAAAATCAACTTTAAAGTTTACGATTATTTTTGAAAGTGTAACTTAAATTAGTGCTTACCAAATCCTTTGGGACCAAGTTTTCTATGTTCCACACACACAGACCTTGACTCTCAGCAATTATGAGGTATATTCGCTTATACCTCTGGGTTCTGTACGGCTTTTCTTACCTGCAACCAAAAAAAAGGCATCTTATGAATTTTTATAAAAATGTGATAAAAAGGTTATTTTATCCTTGATAATGATAACATTTTATACTTATCTTTTGTTTTGGTTATTGTGTTGAACCTTCAAGATGAAACGGATAGAAAATCACCAGTCTAATCACCAAATGTTTGATCCGGGTGCTCCAGTCTCTGTAGCGGCTTTTTCTTCTATCACTGCAGTCTTCATAGAGTCCTTGGTAACTTTCTCACATACTTCACTAAATTGTTTGTTGCTTGTATCATATGCAGACTGAGCCATAGGTTTCAAGCAGTCCATCAATACACAAATGTTGACCAGCGTGTCCAAATCCAAGAGCACGAAAAGTAACTACGGCTCTTCTGTTGTTCTCTCAAGCATGGTTCTAGACGACAACTTTTCCGTATAAGTCAATAGCTGCCAGCTGACCACACTCAATGCACACTACTTCGATCTTGAATCCTAATCCTTGAGCTTCAGATTCACCAAGTTTAACTTAACCATGGCATTGTTTATTGCAAGTCAAAAGTTCCTCGAGAGCAGGAAATTGAATATTGATATCAATCAATCTTTTCTTGATCACAGAGGTTCCTTCCGCTGCTGGAGTTTGTATCTTTCTTGATGAACTTAAAGGTCTTGTCTTGTTGGTAGGTTCATTCTCGCATGTTGCTCCCAGAAATCTTATTGGCCTCTTCTTGCCTCTTCCTCAAGAGTACTTCTTGTCAGAATGGGTACTCGCAAACCATCCCTTGTCATCTCAATTATCACACATATTTTTAAAGTCACCACACTTCACACTTTTTTAAATAATTTCACTGCTTTGCTTTAACACTGACACTTGACTTTTTTTAGAGTTATAAGCTATAAGCTCTAACCCCAAAAGCACTTCAAACACTACTTAGATTAATTTAAAAACATTTCTAAGAAATATTAGCTTTTTAATGTATTAAGACATCACTCAGTGTAAAACACATCCAAGGACTGTATCAGCTGTGTTTTGAAATATTTGCTGTCTGCTAGCAGAACAGCAGAACGGTCGCTCTGTCCTTCTCAGACACATTGATTCTAACCTGCCCATAGGTGGCGCGCGGGCGCGCGATATTTGAATTCCAATAAATGTCCCTACGTATCCACCGGAGCATTATATAAGAAGCAAAACTAGAAATTCATCTCGAAAATAACGCAAAAAATCTTATCAATAGGCACTAATTTATTTACTAAAATATGTATGCGGAGCATAATATACGTGTATACTACGGTAAAAAATAGTATTTTCAACATTTATAATAAAAATTTTATTTTGATTGAATTTATAGAACTTAAAATTAAAATTATTAGTCGTATTAGATAAAAATGAAAAATAGGCAATTTTAAGAAAAAACGATACAAATTTTAGGAGTGTGTTCTACGAAAAATTTCTTTTCTAAATAAGAAATTAAAAAAATTGAATTTTTTGAAGTTTAAAGGTGTTGTGTCCCCTTAAAACGATGCTTGGATTAAATTGATTCGAATCTTCAATAAATAGTTTTCTTAACGTGTTCACAAAACATGTCTTTTCCTATCCATATATAAAGCGAATGGCAAGCTGCTCAATGTAGGTGGGCGAGAGAGCATTGATTGGAGATATAACTGACACAGTACATAATCAAAAACGGATTAAAAATGTTAAATATATGAAGGTAATATTATCAAGTACTAGTATGAATTCTCACAATTATAATCTACTATGTAATTTGATTTTTAAGGGTCGAAATTGATTTGTCCCCTTAAGTCTACCTCGAGAATTTGAGCCAACCATTGCAGAATTGGCCAACATTTTCAGTATCGTGTCGCCAAAAATGCCGTTATTTTTCTTACGGTTTTTGAACGGTAGTTGGCCGACCGATGGTGAAATTAAAAAATTACAAATAAATATGATTTACAATGTTTATGCTTCAAATAATGACATTATAATCATTATTCTACTAATATAAAACTATTAGAATAATAACAGCACACTTTATTACATAAAATTATGTTTTTTATGAATTCGAGTTTTAGGTTATGAGCACGGATAATACGTCAATACGCGTGTCCTCGCGCGTGTCTTTATTAATGCTGATTATTTATTTAGATTAAGGATTAGGTTTAACAAAAATTAAAACGAGAAAGATAATTTACAAAACATTTACATTTCAGTACATTTTTTAACTTTTATGTCTAGTTTTTTGGTCTTTTTTCTCTGGTAATATATCTTGAAACGCTTTCTAACAGTGTTATCCGTGTTTCACAAAGATTTACTTATTAAAAATTATAAAAAGCACCGCAATTACACAACTGTAAGAAAGTTTTTCCGTTGTAGACACTATCCACGCTTCGCTCTGAATTACACTGCGCATGCTCCGCACTCCGGAGTCAGTAGCTGCGAACTATACAATATCAGCTGAACCAGCACACGTACACGCTTCTATACATGTATATATAATAGCGTATAAAAACAACCCGATTCAATGAAAATTTAAATACTCTTGTAATTTGATTTCTGTACGCACAGGAATAACTATGCAATATATTTTATTCTACGATTATTTAAATTAGTCTACACTCATCTAAAACTTAATGTTATAATTTTACGAACGTTTTTCACACCAGTTACCAGGGTAGTTTGTCACTCATATAAATAATTATTTGAATGAATTATATCATCATCAAATTAAAAATCAATAGTAAATAAAAACCTGTTTATACTTGCCTACTTTTTAGCTTTTGAAGAAGGTTTTATTTTAAAGAATTTACGAAATTTTAAGGGTAATCAGTAATTATAATAAAACCTATCCTCTCGATAGGTATATTATATTATACTTCACTAACTTAAAAGAGAATCATCAAACTGTTGTTAAAATAGTGAGTATTAGTTTTAGTTCAAAAGCAACCGTCAAATAAGATTTGTAAAATACATAGATGTACACGCTAGAATCTATCTCCACAGAAATACCTACAACCAGAATCCACCCATACCTCATAAACTACAGAGTGATAAGTGACCCCCAAAACCCTTGAGTAACGAGTTTTGATTAATTATCCTACAAATTTCCCTTAAACTCTTGAAGTCGACGTTAATACTGTCCTACCAGGGCACCAGGTACCTCGGAGGTCGTTGCTGTCGCAATATTCGTGTTCAGCGACCTCAAAACCCTCGAGTAACGACTTTCGACTTATTATGTTACAAATTTCCCTGAAACTCTTGAAGATGACGTTGATACTGTCCACCCTGAGCACCAGGTACCTCGGAGTCTGTTGCCGTCGCGATATTCGTGTTCAGCGACCCCAAAAACCCCTGCGTAGCAGAGCTGAACTCATTTTATTAAATACAATGCACCCAATGCGTCTATTTATTATGTATACATTGTATTTCTAATTCGATTTGATTTTTCGCTCCACGGAAGTTTCGAGGATAAGAGCGGAAGATGGGAGAGGAAAAAAAAATTGAAAAGAAAGACACAACACAAAATTTTGGTCAACTATAGAATGATAACGGATCGTTCATTTCTTATGAAACTTTTTTTAAATAAAAGTTTTTTTTAATATTTTTCAAAGTAACATTGATTCGCCTGATAAAATAACGTATTGCAATAAGATAACAATGTTTGAATATTTTGTAGAGGTTAGAAAACTCCATTTCAAAGAATATAAGGTCGCGGTGCGCCCGACAGCCTGTATAGTACTCTAGTACTTATACTTGTCATCGGGGGCGCTACCACGCCCCATGATTACTTACTAAAACAAACCTTTAAATACAAAAGTTTTGAGCTTAAAAGCATGAAATATATTAAACATGCATTCAAGATTTGTTCAATAAAATATCAGCACGATCGTCGAACGTTTTTTCTATTGTCTCGTTTCTTTTTAGAACATTCTGTACAGAACCACTTTCCAATTGGAATTGAGTTTAAACCAACGCATCCAAAATGGAACCATAATATCTCGCACTGCATGAAAAAGAAAAACTATTAACAATCTATTTTTTTTCAGATTTCAACTAGACTCACAACAAAATAAAAACAAAGACTTACCTCATTGTCATTGTCGCACGCAACCATATCTCCGTAAGATACCTTTTGACAGTAGCAGTAAACTGGCTCATTAGGGTTAGGGGGAATATCGAACTCTTCCTCAGAGCTCGACATTGAGACTTTTCGCTTTTTAAAGACCATTTGGCCGGATATCTTATTGATAATCGAACTTTTCTGAGACTTTCTTCGCTTCATAGCATCTTTAGTCTCCTTTTGATATCTACTTTCGGACGATGATTTTTGATCGTTACTATATTTTACTCTGTTAGCTTTTTTTAGGGCCCAATCGCTTGTATCAACGGATCTTTTGTGATTTGAGCAGCTACTTTTGCTCTTTTTTAACTTGTTCCTCTCAATAATCTTTTTATCGCTTGAAGAGCTGGTTGAGTTTTCATTTTCAGTCTTATGATTATTGTCTGATGATTCATCGCTGCTAACGCAATCGCTGAGTAACTTCTTATTGCTTGCAGATCTAATGCTGGTTGACTTTTTGTTATTAACATTATGACGATTTGTTGATGACTCGCTAAAGCTGACTTGCCCATTAGATAGTTTCGTATCACTGGATCTACTAGTTGACCTGGTACCACTAATTTTACTGTCACATTTTGATTTAATGCCACTGTGGTCATGACTGTTGCTTAGCTTTTTATTGTTGAGCTCTTGACTTCTGATTTGACCTTTATTGCTACGTTTAAAACTAGCACTTGATATCCAGTCGCTCTTTTCTAAAGTACTTCGCGATTTTTTGTCTTTAAAACCACTACTGTTAGGTTTCTTTTTGGCAAAAGTCGGTTTCTTTTCTTCAGTTATGTGCATATTATTCATACAAGTATTAATTGCAGAATCACTAGCGTCTGACGTAGAAGACGTATCATTTATGTTGATTCTCTCAGCATCGACGTCTTCATCCACCTCGTTACCTTGACTGCTTCTTTTTTCCTATGGAACAAATAGAAATTGTTTTAATCAAAAATTGTTTAAACAACCATTTGTAAGTAAATATACATTATTCGCATGATTATTATACAGTACAATGCATAAATACATAGTACGTTACGTACATCTGTACCGTGTCCATTAGCCGTATTTTCTTTATAATTTTTCTCCTTATTTTTTCTCTCACTGGACTCTTGTAGTTTTCTTTCATCCGCTTCCTTTTTATCCCGCTCAAGCCTCCTTTCTTCGCTATGATGATCCGGCGCATTTCTGATAATCTCCGCCCTCGTCTCGATTTCATCTTTGTAACGCGTCAAGTAAGAGTCCAAACGATGAGCGCTTTTATCAACTGAATTGTACATCTCTTTTGCGAGCATTTCTTTGGCTTTTGCGTGCCGATTTGACTTAGCAAACAAACTTCGGATGTACGTCAGACGTTCGGTTTTCTTTTCCTCAGAGTGGATTTCGCCTCTAAGAAACTCATCTATAAGCGGGTCCATGCGCTTCGCTATCATGCTAATTTTATTGTCGAGATCTTGAATTTTGGCGAGTTTAATCTGCACTTCCATTTGGAGTCCTGGCAGACCTATGTACAACATTATTAAAAAGCATATGACCAATTATTCCTCCGCGAAATTTGGTAGTACATATAAAAATAACTGTGGTTTACAGGTTTACATCCTATAAGGATAAAGCAAAAGTATGCTCATGGACGACACGTACGCGATTTTCAGGCCAGTTTTGAGCAAAAAATCCCCATACTGGTTGAGAAATGCCGAGCGAACTACTCTGAAAAGCGCGTATTTTACGCACTTTTAGTGCCCTACAACTCGGCAAAGCTGGCGAATTTTTAAAGTAAAAACAATCATCGGGTTATTATTGTTTATTGATAAGAATGTTACTGTTATGCATAATTAAAATATCATTATTGAAAGTAAATAACTAACGTCATTATTCATTAATTAAAAGCTTCTTCATAGGATAAACGCAGTTCAAAAATTCCTAACCTAAGAATACGAATGAATTCAATTTACATGATAAACATCGTTAAAAAATTAAAATTGAACTTATTAACAATGTTTGAATTGCCAATATGCAGCACAAAAAAATGTTAAACATTATTTTACATCCCTTAAGCTTATGATGGAAATTTAAGTTAAAGACTAAGTAAATGGAAGCCATATATCATAGGCTTATCAGCCGATGTTCAAATCCATTAATATCATGCCATCTGCATTGTATTAAAACTAGTTATCTGAATTTTTGTACAGATATTTATTAAATTATTTAAAAATAAGTTACTGCGATAGTTTTTACTTAACTGTCTCCGTTGGAATTTTCAGCACGAGTCAAATTTTAGAGGTTCTACTAAATGTAGCCAATTGTATTTCTGGTTTATAGTGTATTTTTACACGTAGACAGTTATTATTACTTTGCCTCTCTTCGCAATGCAATAATAAGAATTTTCACTTTAAAAAGTTTGAAGAAATTTTCATTTCGATGCTGTTTCTCAAATTTTCCGATAAGATAAACTTTTAATTTCCATTCAAACACCCAAATAAATAATTTGGTTCATCGCTGAGAGGTTCAACACTGGAGATAAATTTAACATTAAATATTGTTTTATTTATTGTAAAAAAAATGTGCATGTAAGAGATCAGATTTTTACGTATGTACATTATTAGTTTCTGAATAATAGCATCAAGAAAATTTGAAAAACAGACATCGGAATGAGAATTTCTTTTGACTTTTGAAAGTGAAAATTCTTATTATTGCATCGGGAAAAAAGGCTAAGTTATTATAAATCTCTAACTGTAAAAATACACAAGAAACCAGAAATACAGCTGGCTAGACTTAGTAGATCTTCTGAAACAAATCCAACGAAGATAGTTGAGTACAAACTGTTACGGTAACTTATTTTTATATAATTTTACATATATCTGTACAAAAATTCAGATATCAAGTTTTACTACAATGCAGATGGCATGAGATTAATGGATTTAAACATTAAACAATAATACGAGCTTCAATAATAAATAATTTTCATCTGTTATTGAATAAAGTGTTATTCTTCTGTATAATAAACCTCAAAAGGTTATGTACATGCAAAGCGCTCTGTATGTATATAAGCAAAACTAGTTAGTTTTGATCAGTTTTCATCGCGAAAAATACGCCAAGGAAAATGGCCATCGCGTATCGATCAGGCCAACTGGACCAGTGAAAATTCTATCAGGAGCAGGCTGTGTATCGGTTCTGTGGACGTTGCTATACTTTGAATTTAGCAGAACCATGCGCTTTTGGCACGCTATAAGTGTTCAACAAAAAAACGACAAGTACACGCCAACTATGAGCACAGCTGATATACGGAGAGAAATGTATCACTGAAAATTACTATATTTCATAATAAAGCGAAGACAAACTCGACTCATATGAAACTTTCGTATACGGTATGGCAATATTTCACATCATCAAATTTGACTATACCCTATACTATATGTTACATACCATATAGCAATTTTTACTGTACGAAATACTAAATTTTAAAGTTATAAGTTTTATTTGTTTTTAATTTTTTTTTTTTTTTTTAACTTTCATTTTATTGTCTGTTGGTACAACTTCTCTTATTTGTGTTGCTGTTAGGCTGTTGGAGATTTTTCTTGGCATTTCTTGGATTTCGTTTGGCATATTTATCTTTGCAGTTTAAAATTGTTAGTCGCACATTGAATTTCACGAGGACCTAATTTTACACACATCGCAAGCTAATTTATAACACGTCGCAACCCAACAACAAGTATGTATACTACTTTAGAGTTTAAACAGCGCGCTTCGCGCATCTAAATAACTTAGTTTAGGCTGCGTTTAGATGGAGTCTGGCAATCTTAAGAATGGCAGATTAGAGAGGCTGCGAGATTTAAATTCAAAAGTATTTAAAAAGTCATCATATCATAAATGTTGTGATCCACTTTATGGATATATTATAATATTTACATGTATAATCATGTTAACGCATCAGCAAATCATAATTTTTTCGAAAATATGCTTGTAAATTTCATAATCTCAAAAGCGAATGTCGCGAGATATTCATATTAACAATCTATCTTGGATTCATAATAGTTTACATATATATTTGTCTAAAATAGAATGCTGTTTTTTTAAAAATGATACAAAAACTTTTCCTAAGGTGCATCACTACATTAATGATAATGAATTTAGTAGGCTTCTGATTTTTAATACAAATCTCCCGGTCTCTACAATCTGCCATTCTTAAGATTACCAGGCTCTGTGTAAACGCAGCCTAAGACTTCCTAACTTTGACGCATGCGCACTACGTGAGCCAGTCACACGACGTCTATCTTGGCTTCACAACATCCGGTCATGAATTTTTATATGGTGATAGAATGTATAGATCTAAAAGTTCCTTGTATACTAATCAAACAATTTTGCAGCGCTTGCGAGTGGAGTTTACGGGCTACTTTCTAGCGGTGCAGAGCATGATTGACTCAAGCCGCTATTTTCTGCTCTGTTAATAACTATTTACCGATGGAGTGTAGCAAGCCTGAGTGAAATACGATTTTTACGATACTGGATAGCAATTTTGTATACATACATAAGTAAATTTTCATACATGCATACTAAAATTCCTGCAAATGTCGAGTTTGTCACCGGGTTAGCGAAAAGTATGGTAATTTTTATACATACATTTCTCTCCGTGTACCTTCAAACGACGCTGTCTTCTTTGCTTACGCACCTTTCGGCGTACAGCATGCGTGCTCAAAATCGCTAGTCTGCTCTAAAGATTTAGCAGCATCTCTTTTTGAACAGTACCGCAACGGATTCTCAAAACTATATTTTTCCATTGAAAAGTAACAGATTCCCTCGTAAAAAATACGCCATAAGATATGAGTACTTGACTCCACCAATGGGTTTGTAACCTAAAATCCATAATCTTAATAATCAAGTTTCTTTTAACGCAGTAAATTCTAAAATCATTTATGTTTAAAAAAAAAGGATTTTACAATAAATTTTGAAAATACAAGGCAACGGGTTAAGAGCAGTAACCTAACCTTGAATATTCATACATACAAATTTACATATAATCACATTCAAAACTCATTAACATATATGTATACTATTCTGGCATGCATGTTTTTATGTAAGTGTGAATATTAGAAACAATATCAGGTGAAATTTGTGTGTTCAAGATTATCAACAATGAAGTGTAAAAGTGATGATCTTGACATATTCTCCCAACTCAGTGTTTGAGTCAGTCGCAAGCAGTATTCATCATTATAGTGCCTTGTATGCAGTGTATTCATGCAAGATGTTTAATTTATGATGTAGATGCTTATTTTATTATGTAGAAATAGGCTAGCGTAACAATTTTTGCTTGTCTGTCTTCGCTAGCTGATCCACACCGAAGCCCATGGCTCCGGGGGCAAAATTTACACATAGGTGTGATATATGAAAATTTAAACTACAGCACTTGAGATAAAGACAAGTGGATATATTGTTTTAACAGCTTGAAACAAATCACCATGCA
>QLSS01000259.1:0-20380 GCA_024372645.1 Trichomalopsis sarcophagae
TGTTAAGTCTTGTTTATTTATTGATTTATATTAGTATAATTTTCCTATACTTGTTTTCCTGAGCTGCTCGAGCCTTGTTGCGCGCGGGGGTCGCTAGATGTTCGATCGAATGTTTCTTTATTTTATGCAGCGTCCGGGGATCGCTAGATGTTCGAGCTTTTCTTATCGTTTATTCGTTATTGATTTAATGTAATTGTTTGTTAAATGTTACTCTTGTTTAATTTCAACGTTTCCGGTATTGTATTTATTTATTTTGCTATTCTTATATAGTGTTTTTATATTATTTTATTTCTAATTTTCCTGGCTTATACCCTTTACCTGCAGTATCATGTATATTTTTTGTTGCAATTTTTTTTTTTTTTTTTTTTTATTCTATACTTATGTTAGTACCCTTCTCCTGTTCAATTTCCGGTATATATCGTTTAAGTTTATTTATATTTACTATCCGTGTTTTATCCCCTTTTTGTATCTTCGCGTTGTGTGTTGAGAAGTTAATAGCTATGATTTCGCACGGGCCCTTATATTCGGGTTTAAATTGGCCGACCTTGGGCTCCTTGAGAACATATACCATTTCTCCTTCTCTAAATTGTTGCACGTTTAATTTCCTGTCGTAATAGTGTTTCGAGCGGTGTTTTGATTGTACTAGATTCATCGCTGCCATTGTTCTAAGTTGAGCGTAAGCTTCGGCTGTGTCAGCAAGATAGTCGTCGTACGTTTGTAAGTGCTCTCGTGGTGGGAAGCTTGACGGTGTGCGTGCCCGTCGGCCAAAAACTAATTCGTGTGGTGAGTATCCTAGTCCGTCGTGTTCTGTGGAGTTATACGCGTGCTGTGCTAATGGTACTACTTCATCCCAATTATCGTTGCCCTTGATATACATCTTGATGTACTCTTTAAGTGTATGATGCATTCGTTCTATTCCGCCGTTGGATTAGGGATAGTATGCTGTTGTTGAGTATTTATTGACTCTGAATATACGTGCGAATTCTTCCATCACTCGATTCATGAAGTGTGCTCCTTGATCGGAGATGAGGGTTACGGGTGGGCCGAAGTAGCAGATTAGTTTCTCTGTAAGTGCTCACGTTACTTCCCGTGCTGTTGCGTGTCCGACTGGTACTAATATGCAAAACTTTGTAAAATTGTCTTGGATTGTTAATATGTATCGGTTTCCTCGTTCGGTTTGGGGCATTGGTTCGCAGAAATCAATTGATATTTTGTCAAATGGGTGCGATGGGGTGTCCGTGATAAGCATTGGTAGCTTTGTTTTTACCCGCACCAGTTTCTTTTCTTGGCACCCTGCGCATCCTCGAACAAACTGTCTAACATCTGCTTGCATGTTTCGCCAATAGTATTCGCCGGCTATTTGGTTATATGTTTTGTTTGTTCCCTTATGGCCGCCAATTGATGACTCGTGATATTCTTTAATGAGTCTGTATCTGTCCTCGACCTTGGGTACTGGTAGGTTATTTTTAAACAGTTCGATTGATATTGCTTTTCCTTTAAAGGTATTGTTACATTGCTCAATTACGTGTTCCCAGTCTGCGAGTGTGATTATTCCCAAATCTCTGATAAGGCCCAACGTTGTTATTCCGTATTTTTCAGTTAATGACTGCAGCGCTTTTACGCATTTAGCAATATCTAGCCTTAAGGGTTTGTCGTGTAGGTGTTTCTTTAAAACTATTCCGAACATGTACGTGTCCCTGTGTTTTGTTACGATGATTTCGCCTACAAAACGTTGTGTTTCTAGAGTTCTTCTGCGTGTATGTAGTGTCTTTCTATCAAGGCGTTTAGTACTTCTGTGTTGAGGATCATGTCTTCTGCTAAAATATAGGCTAGGTTGCATTTATGCGCGAACGGGTGGTCGTTCAGGCTCTGTACCTCAGTGAATAGCTCCTTATCATTAGGGTCTCTTTTCCACTCTGGTGAATCTTGTTCTGGTCGCGCTTCGGCTATTAAGTAGCGTGCCATAGCTTCTCTTACGTGCGGGTTTCTTTGTAAGTTAGTGGGTTGTTCTTCCTGCTCTGATTCAGATTCTGATTCTTCGTCGGATTCGTCTTCTGTTATGACGTACGGAGTGAAGTGATTGCCCGCTAGATGTAAGTGTATAAATTCCTTGCCTTCGTTTAGATCGAAGTGACAGTAATTGTTTCGACTATTTGCTTGGAAGTGTACACACACGTTATATCCGAACTCCCTCGAGAATACGTATATGGAATCTGCGTCTCCGTACTCATCTTCTGATAGCAAGATGCGCCGTGCTTCTTCCGGATTACCGCAGGTTTCCACATGTGGGCTGCACAAGAGTTTGTATCTCAGTTGGCTTGGTGTCATTTGCAGATTTAAGATTTTTATTATCGAATTGAACAGGCAGTTTCCCGGTGGTTCCATGGGAATGTTTCTCTCATGCGTCAATCGTTTGGATGGCTCTGCGCAATCTTCACGCTGTGAGTACACGTAATTATGAGACTAGTATTGTCGTGTTTTTTCTTATTATGGAGGCTTACATTGATGTCTCCCCTGGACGCGTCTGAAGCGTTGTTTTCAGGCAAGGGTTCATTGTTGGCTTGATCGTCTATTCGCGGTGTAATATGATAGAAATCTTTCCTTGGTCTGTAGATGGAGAGAGTGCGTTTTGGAGTGCTAGGGTGACTGTTGTCTGGGGCCGCGGGAACGTGCGTGGTTAGAATCGGCTGTGGGGAGTCTATACTTTCGTATGGTGTCTCTGTGCATCTCGTTGCCACTTTGCACTCCGTTTTCCCATATTTTGATTAGGACTCCCGACTTATCTTGTCTACTTATCTCCTCTAAGTCTACGGTGAGGCGGGTTCGAAATTTATTTCCCTTGCCGAACAATGTCTATCGGAGGTTCGCTATTGGTGATTCTGCGCTCGTTGGTTTATTGCTGGGGCCTACGTTGCTCGCCTCGCTATTCGTCTTCTGAGGAATCGCCTTGATGTTTCATGGCTGTTGCTACCGTTTGGTACTCGCCTCGGTGTTAGTGGCTGTGATAAGTTGTGGCGATCCAGTGAATGCTCTTTTTCTCTGAGGTTGTGTGAACTTTCTACCTCTTGTTCTCGCTCTCCTTGATTAGCTCTTAAGGGTTCATCTTCGGCGTCGCTTCCTAAGCTACCGTTGCTTTCTTCGCTGATTTCCATATCATTTCTGTGAAATTTTAGCGGACTTCTGTTAAGGGTCTGCTTTCGTACGGGCCTTTTAGGGTCATCGTTGTAGTTCGTTCCCTGAGTTTGTGGTGTGCTTGCGGCTTGTACTCCGAGTCTCATATTTTCTTCCTTGCGGAGTTTTCTCAAGACATTGTCCGGGTCCGTCTGACTGAGAATCGGCTCGGATGTTTCACGTGCGTCGGGTAATTTGTAGCATGTAGGGTATATTTTCCCGGTTTTCTCGCCGTGTACCTTCTTGTAGACTCTCCTTTTGCCAACTCTTGTTCCAGTTTTGGGTTGCCATTCGTCGTCTGAGGAGCTGTTTGGATCTGTGCTCTCGGTGTAAACTATGACTCGTCTTTTTCTTTCTCTTGGGTTTCCAGAGTTTTCATATTCTGTCGATATCCTCTCTCTGTCTGCAGTATCGGCCGATTCAGGGAGCTTTTTGGCTTTGCCTCTTTTCTTTGTTGTTTTTAACCGTAATATCGTAGCGTCGTGCTCTTGTTTATCTGCCAACTCATACAATTCTGATTTTGGCCTTTCTGAGTTTTCTTCTCCTTCGTCGAGGATAGGGTTTCTAGAGAGTGCATCTGCGTTCCCGTTGCGAGCTCCGGGTCTGTACACTATATCAAATTCGTAGCCTCTGAGCTCTGCTTTTAATCTGTTGAATCTTAGATCAGGTTTTTTGGTGGTGAAAAAATGTTTCAGGGGCTCGTGATCTGTTACTACCTTGAATTTGCGTCCTGCGAGGTAGTGTCTAAATTGATCTTTTGCGAACACGACCGCTAGCAACTCCCTGTCATATGTGGAATATCTTAGCTCTGCTCCCTTGAGGACTCGTGATGCATAAGCGCAGGGCTGGTCGCGGCCTAACTGTCCTTGACTTAAAATGGCCCCTATGGCGTAATCAGATGCGTCGGTTATTACTAAGAAGGGCATAGTCAAGTCTGGTGCCTTCATCACTGGTTCCTCGCATAATGCCGTTCGTAGTTGGTCAAAGGCTTGCTGATGCTCTTCTTTCCACGCAAAGGGCTCGTTTTTCCTCAACAGTCTAGATAGAATTGCTGCTGATTTCGCGAAGTCTTTGATAAAGCGCCTGTAGTAACCTGCGAGTCCTAAGAATTGTTTGACTTTCTTGGCGTTTGTTGGTATTGGACATTTATTTACTGCTTTTATTTTCTTAGGATCTGCTCAGATTTTTCCGCCTCCAGCAATATGTCCTAAAAAGTGTGCCTCTCGCTGTAGGAATTGACACTTCATGGGCTCGATAGTCAAGTTGGCGTAGTCTAGTCTCTTCATCAAGCGACGGAACTTCTTACTGTGCTCTTCAAGATTCATCTAAATAGACATACAATTCTGTCCCTTGTAGGCCTGCAAGTGCTAAGTCCATCAGGGATTGAAATGTTGAAGGAGCGCCTTTGAGTCCCATGCCTAAACGTTTGTAGCAGTAATGGCCGAATGGTACAGTAAAGGCTGTTTTGTGGGCGTCTGCGGGATCCATTGGTATCTGGTAGAATCCGGTCCTCAAGTCAATGGCGGTTATGTACCTAGCTGAGGCGACGCTGTCAATAATGTCTGCTGTGTTGGGTATCGGGTAGCTATTTCCTACCTTTACTTTGTTCAGCTTTCTAAAATCTGTTACTAGTCGCGATCTTTTTGTACCATCTGCTGCGGCTTTTTTGGTATCACGTATGTAGAAGAGCTGTAGGGTGAATCTGTTGGTCGGATTATGTCGTCCTTTAGCAGTTGTTTTATCTGGCGCCTTAACTCCTCTTTCTCTTCCTGACTTGGTCGGTATCCTTTCGATTGTACTGGAACATTTGTAATAGTAGGTATCTTGTGTGACAACAGTGTTGTTGCCTTAAGTTTCTCTCCAGGTAGCCCAAAGATGTGTGGATTCTCCCGGATGATTTCCTTAATATGAGTTATTTCTTCCTCTATTAAATCCTTAAGTGTCTCTGGGTCAAGAAGTTCAAAAATTCTTTCGGCCCTACTCTTGCTTTCGTTAGAAAATATTGACAGTATAGTGACTGTATCTCCAGATTCGCCTTCTTCTAGATTAAATTCTTCTCCTCCCTCCTTAATGGCTTCGCAGGCTTCCAGTGTTACCTCTGGTGGATTTAACTCTACCTCATATTCTGTAGTGTTAAAGCATAAGGCGTGTATTTTACCTTCTTGGTTGATACTAATAAAATTTCCAAAGTATAATCCTTCTCCTAAATTTTGTAAAGGGGCAAATCCTACTTGCTCTGATTTATCGCTTGCTCTTGCGTAAATTACATGTCTCGTACGTGCTGGTATAATACATTTTTCGTCTTGAGTAAATGGTATAATCGTCTGTCCAAATTCTATACATCTGACTGTAGCATTGACCTTTCCACCGTATTTTGAAAGTACGTCCCATCCTAAGATTCCATCGGTATCAATGGGAAATTCGTCAGGAACCACGTGCACGTCGCACTCTAGTCCCTCTAAACTCATATTTGCCCTACCTAGGCTTAGGCACTCGCCCGCCGTGACTCCGTTAATGGCAATTACATATTGTTTATTAATTATTGTCCTATCAGTGACGTAACTTGCTTTAATCAACGTAACATCGGCTCCACTATCCGCATAGAAACGTGCTTTCCTTCCTTCTAACTTTTCGCTCGTAAGCTCTACGATCGGTGGTTTACGTCCCGCTGTAGTAAATCTTATTAAGTACTTTCGATTATTAACCTTCTCCTGCACATTGGCTTCTTTTTCCTGTTTCGACTGTTCTTTTAACTTATTAAATTGTACGGCTATCTCTTTTATTTGCTTTTTTGAATCTTCAATTTTTTCTTGCTTTTTATTGATTGGCCCCTCTATTTTATTTTCTTGTGTTTGCGTCGGTTTCGGATTCGGTGTTCTATTGCTTATTGATTGCTCGATACCCCCGACTGGTAACGAGCATCCTGGTAGTTTAAAAAATCTCCGGACTGATTTCTGGCGTTTCTGTTATCTTGTCTGTTACGGTCATTGTTATGATTGCCGTTGTTCTGATCATTGTAACGGGTGCTATTATTGTTGCCTCTACCGTCGTTGCGCCTATTGTCAAATCCTCTGTCGTTTCGCCGATTATCAAAATCCCGGTTGTATCGACGATTTTCAAACCCACGATCATTACGCCTGTTGTCGTATCCCCCGTTTTCGCGCCGATTATAGTTTCGATTGTCGTCTCTGTCGTTGTTGTACCTATTATTATTGCTATAATTCCTGTCATTGTCTCGATTATTGTACCCATTATCGTTGTTATAGTTTCTATTACCGTCTTGATTATTGTACCCGTTACCGTTGTTATAGTTTCTATTGTCCCCACCGTTACGTTCCCCTGGCATCGGGGCTGGGGTGGGTATGGGGAAGGGGGTATATACTACTGGTTCCGCAGCGGCAACGGGTGCTGACGCTAGCTGTTCAAGTTTTTCTTTGCTGAGACGTCCGTTGTTTATCGCGTTTTCTAACGAGAAGCATTCAACGTAGGTGTGGCCCGTTATGTTACAGTATCGACATTTCTTTTGCTTGCAGTCTTTCTCTAAGTGGCCCTGTTTTGCCGACAATTGTTGCAAACGCTCATACCCGTAGTGTACCTGACAGCTTCGCTGGCTATTGGCGTGGCCTTCGGTTCATATGCTGCCTTTGCGATTTTCATAAGCTCGGCTACCCACGACGGAATTTTAGTGCTGTCTTCGTCAATTAGATTCGGTTGCAGACTGAATGCGCGGCGCGCGCTAGTACGGTGTTCGAATGCTACGGCCTCTGTAATGGCTTCTCTGAGACACAGTGGGTTTATTGAACGAACTTGGTGTTGTAATTCCCCGTTTAGACCGAATAAAAATTGTTCGAGGGCCTCCTTATCGGCGTTATTTTTATAAGTAGCTCTCTCCCAGTCGCGCATGTCGCGGCTCGCGTCATAGATGTTTAACAATCGGTTGTGCAATGTTTGAACGCGTAGTCCGTAGTCTCCGGCACTTTCTCCTGCATATTGACGAATTACTTTAAGGTCAGCTAAAACTTTGTCCGCTCCGCCAACGCCGCTGTACTGCGTAGTTAAATCGGCTAGCAACCGCTCCACGGTGTCGTATTGCGTCAGGCGTGAAGTGTAGCCGTCAGCAGCACGTCCCCGAAACTTCGATGCCAACGAGTTGAGTACCCAGCGTTCGGAGTCTGGGCCGAATTCATGAATCACGTCGCGAACTGTGCGACAGAATAGTGCAAGCATGTCTCGATTTCCGTCGTAGTGAGGGATTGTGTTTAGTGCTTGGTGTAGCGAGAACATCCAGCCCCCGTCTCGAGAGCGGTCTCTATGCTGTTGTACAGTTTGCGTGTGTCGGATTATTGGGTCAGAAGTCGGTTTTAAATTTAAATCCTCGTGTACCTTATCCTCCATGCGTTTTTTGAATTGTTCGTATTGTTCTATAAAATCGGAGTCTCCCGGTTGCGCCGTAGGTTGTAGCTCTGTGTCAAGCTTGTCAAAGAAATTACCTATCGAAGGTAACACGTGATTTTTAGAATCGGGTACTTCGCCTAACAGCGATCGGTTAAGACGTCTATCGGCGGGTAGCTGTTCATTGAAGGTTAATCCTCGGTGTTCGATATAAAGTACGTCGTCTGCGTTGTTTCTCGTGTCGATCCAGCTTATTCTGTCGTTTCGAGCTGAGGTAAGGATTGGTTTTTTGTCATCGGTGTCATTTACTGTGTCTAGCGCGACGGGGCTTAGCTCGATACTCATGTTATGCCGAATAGTTGGGTCTCGGTTTGTAACGCAGTCGTCTGGTATTCCTTCATTGATCGTGTGGAGGTTAGATTGTTGCGACGTTTTGTCAGTTATTCCCGAAAGTTCTAATTTGCCTCGGACTTGCAGGAGGTGTTCTTTCGCGATCTTTAGCAATTGTAATTTATCGGTTGGGATCAACTGTCCTTGTTGTAATATTCCCTGTATGTGACTTATGGCGGTATAGCCACATCCGCGAGTTGCAACGCGATTGTTAGTCGGGTGTGCAGAAGGAGCGCCGATTCTGCTGACGTCTCGAATTCTTGCAAGCGTCTTTGAAACGTGTCGGGATCGTTAGCCTCGCGTATGAATGTGTTCTGTGTTTCGAGATCATTATTTTCGTTGAAGTTTGATATTTTATAATCAGACGGATTTGATTCTGCCATGTTTCGTATTTTGTCACGGTATCTAAGAACACGGAATTTTTTTTTTTTTTTATACTTCGGAGCGGTTTAAGTTAGTTGTTATTTATCCGAATTGGAAGAGTTCTCACTGGTGTTAATCCCAGGGTATAATTGTTAGTTTCTATTAATATTTACTTGACTTACCTTAAGGTGGCTGCGATGACGAGTACACAGGCAAAGTTCATCCTTCCTTCCTGTCTATTGGATTGGAATGGTAACCGAGTAATCTAGTTCTATCGCGTGTTGAAATACGCCCGTATAATTTGCGAACAAAACCCCACACCTAGCACCAGAAAATGTTACGTGTGAGGGTCGATAGTTTTGTTCTCCGTGAGGTGTTAGGCTCACGGTTGCTGCGAAATTATCGGGGTAATGAAAGAACACGAGAGATTATCGGTAAATGTGTCTATTTATTGATCGTGACTCACAATGAATTGATTGTATGAAAGAGAGAGAACGCGTGTTTAAGGTGATCTCGGAGAATGTGCGCTCTAAATGTACGATCCTATCTGTCGTCTCCGAGTCAAAAACTACCTATCTAATGCTGGATCGTGGGTGGCGGAATCGGGGCGAGCGTCCGCATGCACCCCCTTTTATAGAATCCTCGGGTGGCGTGATTCCTACCCGCGCGGTTATCCGAAATCGTGGAAGGGAGGTTATGCTGAGTCGAAAGAAACGGGCTTCGGGGTGGGTCCGAGCTGTTGCTATGCGCGGATTTGGCGACTTATGCATCGATTGCATTATAACTAGCAACGCTATACACGTGTGAGTATTCACACGTGACAATGAAATGAATTTTTTAACAACATTCTGAACTTTAGTTAGCGAGTTATAAGGTTTAACTAAAATAGTAATTTTCAACTATACAGCGTATACAGAGTAAGAGACAAAGAATTTGAATCTTAATACCTTTTAAAATAATCGGTTTCATAAGCTGCAAAAAGAAGTTAGCCGAGCGGTAAGCAAAAGATCTATCTTTTCTCAAAATTCCAACTTAATTAAAGTCTTTTTCATAACACGTGCATCGAAAACACGCTTTTTGTCTACGAAAAAATGGAGCGAAAGTAGAGTTTTTCAAGCCTGAGGCGAAAGGCCTTTTTAGTGTTTTTGTGTGCATATTTACGTATAAACACACTCACAGATACATATAAACATACATCTAAGACGAAAGTAAAAGTTGCCCTTAAGGAAAAAACACTTTCACCTCAAGATATTTGTATTTTCGTGTGTGTGTGTGTGTGTGTGTGTGTGTGTATGACACATCTCATACATATATGTATATATACCATCGGTCCGTGTGATACCAAACACAATTCAGATTTACAACGAAATTCTACTATGAGATATACTGGACGACTCTTTTTCAAGCAGGCTAAAAATAGCGTTATTACATGCACTGATTATAAAAAGCACGATACACAACAAGGGGTCAATTGGCTTTTTAAAACTCGGATGATGGTTGAACACGAGTCTGAAAATGTCAACTTTCGCCCTAGTTGTGTAATGTACTATTTACTTCAGTAATCGTACGACATCAAAAATGCATTTTTTGGTTTTCAATTCTTAGCTCAAAAACGAGTCGCCAAAATGGCTTAAAATTTTTAGAGCTACTAGATATTATCGTTTTTTATTGTCATACATTTTTTCAAAACGTTTAACAATGTAGTTTTTTAGTTTTTAATTTTTTTTTTAATCACCTTTTTTATCATAACAATTGAATGGAACGGTCAATCTGGAAAATATTTCAGAAGAAGTAGGCAATTTTATGCTCTTTTAAATACACTATTATTGAATATATTGTATAAATCAAATCATCAAAAAAAGCAAAAATATTTTTTCAAAAATGGAAAATTGGTTATAATATGTCCATAAGATGGTCAGAATCAAACAAATTTTTTTTCCCAAATTCAGAATCAAAAAACATATATGCATGTCAAATTTTATTACGATTGGTCGCGTGTGGTTCCAGAATCACAGTGATGCCAGAAGTGGCACAATGAGAACGGGGAATTTAAATAATAATGTAAAAAAATAACCCGAAAAATTTAATTAGTATCTCATAATTTTTTATAAATTGAAAAAAGAAAAGTTACAATAAAAAAAAGATTTTTTCAGTTAATTAAACTTTCTAATGAGAAATTCCAAAGTCACCCCTTTTACGCTATCGTGAAGAATGATCGTTTGTAAGACTTCGCAAAAATGAAAGACAAAGAAAATTAGACTTTAGGTTTTTGGGGTCGCTGAACAGGAATCTGATATCAGAATAGCAATATAGATTGTATGAAAAATTTTATTTAAATAAATTATTGCAAAATTCGCTTTATTGAAACTTTGATCCAAGAAACGAATCATTCATAAGGTTTGCGGGGTCGCTACCCTGACAGCACACAGCCCATAAAAAACGTTTAAATAACGTTAGAAAATACACCGAAAAACGTTTTTTAAAACGGGTAGAAAATAAGTTTTAAAAACGTCAAATAAACGTGAAAAATGTCCGCACCTAGGATACGTTATTCTAGAAGCAGTAAAAAAACGTAATTTTAACGTGATAAATATGTATAATTCACGTAATACATACGAAAAGTAAACGTATTTTTAAAGACGTATATGAAACATCTTTCGACTAAATCGTAGACTATACGGGGGTTTCATCAATACATCTTTATGTGCGACGCTGTGCCTCCCAGCACAGGTGCGCAACACCTAACGCCTCGAACGAGCTAGGATTTTTCTTTATTTCGTGGGATTTGATGTAATCGCCGACGTTTAGGAGAACGTGGTGAAGGAAGGTAGAAATAATCACACAAGGGTTAACAGTTTTATTGCACTTGTATTTCGCCCAGCCCTTCTCTACAACGCGGTGGCCGTAGCCGCCCGCGCACAATAGCCACGCAGGGCTCGCCGTCACACCTCTACTCTTAGATACACGCGTGCGCCTCGAAGCTCTCACCTCTGGCGTCGCGCCGTATACCCGTCGGCTCTCATGCACACACGCACGCCTCGAATGCTCGGTGCTGCTCGCCCGAACAGCGAAGCGAACGACGCGTCTTCTCTCTCTCTCTCTCTCTCTCTCTCTCTCTCTCTCTCTCTCTCTCTCTCTCTCTCTCTCCCTCTCTCTCTCTTGCGTACCGTCATGCGCACCGCGCGCGTACCGCGGCGTCGTCGCACGAGTCAGCGCGGTCCCCCTTCCTACTCTCTCACACTCACACAAGTAGCGCGCGCTCCTCTACGGCTCGCCCACTCTCTCTCTCTCTCTCTCACACTCGCGGCTGTCTCTCTCTCTCTCTCTCTCTCTCTCTCTCTCTCACTCTCCCGGCGGCCTAATGGCTCGCACCAAGAGGATCCCGAGAAACTTAAGTGCTTTACCTGGTGTTGGAGAGGCGAACACTAGTCGCCTCCCGGCGGAAGCCTCGCTAACCCAGAAGGTGCTGTCTTCCCTCGCTCCTTCTCTCTCTCTCTCTCTCTCTCTCTCTCTCTCTCTCTCTCTCTCTCTCTTTCTACAGTACTGAGAGTACTTTACAGTACTCTACAGTACTCTACTGTACAGATTCCACGATACGTACCTAGCACATACTCCTACCGAAACTTTAAAGGAATCTGCGCGGAGAAGCTAAGGGACTTTCTTAGCGCATGTGACTGGTCATCTCTCACCGTGTCATCACTTGACGAATGCATCTCTACACTTAACGCTAACCTTACTAACGCCATTAATCATCTCGCCCCATCACGGACTGTAACACCTAAAAAACAGCGTCACCCGTGGTTCTCCGCGGCTCTTCGTGACCTTGTATCCGAGAGGGATAGACTATACAAGCGTTTCAGGAACTCTAGGCTTGATTGAGATCTCCGCTTATACAGACAAGCTAGGGACTATACTCATAAACAGGTCAAGGAAGCCAGGCTGGATTATTACTATTCACGCCTGTCAACCTTGACTGATATCGCCGAGATCTGGAGAGAGCTGGAGAAACTTGGAATTTCCGCCACTAAGGCCCCATTACCACCTCGCTTTAGCACAGATGAGCTCAACAAGCACTTTAGCTCGATCTCCAATGATCCGCTAGCGCCTGCTGTTGAGGACTATCTTCTAACCCTGGAAAGTCTTGACCTCCCGGAACATTTCGAGTTCAGCCCTATAACGGAATCGGACGTGTTGGCTGCAGTGTCGCACTTCGACATCCTGTCGAGGGGAAGCGACGGCATCCCCCAGGTTGTTATCTCAAAAGCACTGCCAGTTCTCGCTCCCCTATTATGTCACATCTTCAACCTGTCTCTGAGCGAGGCCCGTTTCCCATCTGCCTGGCAACAGCCCTGACTGACTACCGCCCGATTTCACTTCTTTGCTTTCTCTCCAAAGCCCTGGAGTGGCTGGTGCACAAGCAGGTCTCGCAATACCTTGAATCAAGGCTCTTACTAGACAATTATCAGACAGGCTTCCGCACCAGCCATAGCACTCAGTCTGGCCTAATTAAGCTAACTGATGATGTCAGGGTCGGGATAAACAAAAAGAAAGTGACACTCCTTCTGCTCTTTGATTTTAGCAAGGCGTTTGACACTGTGTGCCACGTCCGGCTCCTGAGGAAGCTAACAACTTTTGGCTTCTCTAAGCAGGTTATCCGCTGGTTTGCCTCCTATCTCACTGGAAGAGAGCAGGCTGTCGTTGGTGACAGTAGCGAGCGTTCTTCCTTGCAGCGTCTTAACATCGGCGTCCCGCAGGGCTCCGTCTTAGGTCCCCTGCTGTTCGCTCTGTACATCAATGACATCGGTTTCTGCCTAGACTCCGATGTTTCCCATCTCATCTACGCGGATCTACAGTCATTGCCACCTCGAGGAGCTCGATTCTTTATCAGACAAGATGAGTGCTAAACAAACTTATACTTAGTGTTACTAAAACCAATGCAATTGTCCTGGGCTCCCGCTACTACATAAATCTACTTCCCTCTACAGCCAACTCTTTCATTAATATCGGGGGTGCCCAGGTCAGCTTTGAGTCCTCTGTGCGTAGTCTGGGCGTACACTTTTACACTACACTTACTATACACACGCCTCAACTTACTTTACTTCTAATTCATATTTAAACTTCTACACACAACTTACTATTTTTTATTCCAGCGAATTCCATGTATTCCCGGGAGGCAACTCGCATCCGAGAACACACGGGCCTCGCTGGAACCAATCGTCTTTTCTTCTTCTCCGCGCTAACAACAACAAAAATGCGTCTCCCGCGGCTGCGGCGTGCTTTGTCGCAGAGCGGTTCCTTCTCTGACTTTGCTTGTCGAGAAGGTCTTCGCGCGAAACAACAACATGTGCTTCGCGCGACTGCGACGAAGAATAAACGTATATAAATAATATCTTTTTAACCGCTTATATGACGTATTTTCTACATCGTACCTAATTATAGGGTTTACATAAATTTTGTGAAAAAAACGTTTATAAAACATAAAATAGATATATAATGAACGTTTTATTGTGCACGTAAAATAAACGTTATTACAATGTTATGCAAGATTATATAAGTAATCTGTTTAAAAATAACATTTATTCAAGATTATAGGTGTGGATAAGCGGGAATACAACAAAGTTTTCATGATACCGCAATTTGCACAGTTTTGCTAAAATCAATTTACAAGAGTATGAGCGTAAATTCGCATTACAATATTTCACTACCTTAATATTTAGAGTGCTTGAATTAAAAAGATAAGAATAAAAATGTCCGATTATGTCTAATGGTTTACCTATAATAAACTTCTCTTTGTTTTTATTTTCAATAAAATTGAAGCATTCGATAGCAGAACCATTCTTTTATAAGACGCAATTACTTTTGCTATCACTAATGTTTAAGTACAATAAGTTCCGTCTAAAAATTTGATACTGATTATCCCTAGCATGCGACTGAAGTATAGGTCCGTTATGATACATTTTTATTAATACAGAAGTTTTGTTATTATTATCCATCGAATAGTTCTTACATGCTACAATCTCTCCCAACCTGCGATGTATTTGTTCACTAATTAGTTTTATTTTTCTGATATGGTTTTCAAAACGAAAAGCACTGAAAGAGTCTAGACAGCCATATTCTCTTACATCTCATGCGATGGCATAACCATTTGTAGATTGACCAATCTGTCAGAAACTATTTTTCGCTGATTCTCAGACAATTTTACTCTCGTTCCTCCGCATAGCCAGTGTTCTATTAGTTTTAACGTTACTCCTACGCTTACGAGATGTATATAGTATAATGGAGCATTTGTGACCAATCCAAAATTAGGAATATCAGTTAGAATTGTTCGTTCACGCTGATATTCTTCGTCCATTGTAACGAGCGAACGCAAATCCGTATTTCGCGCGCTCGTGGTGTCGCGCGACCATTTCATGCATGATGCGACGTTGCCGACTCGGCGATACTTGGAAAGCGCGAGCGGACTCAGCGCGCGAGACAGACAGGCAAAATTGCGAGTACAGTAAAGACGTGTGCAACCGATTTACCGGTATATCGCCCGCAATTATCCGCGCAACTGAGGGCGAATATGACCCATCGGACTTCGAGTCGACAGGCGAACTAGAAGCCGCGGCAGTAAAACAAGAGAGAGCGGAGAGCCACAGATCATTCTTGGAGACCACTTGTCCAGAAGAGAAAATAATCGGCACTGATTCGCATCCACTGGAAGAGCTGATTACGGACCCAGGAACCCAAGATCGAGTACAGAGAACTTTAGGCAACGCCGTCGAAGAGAACGCCATCGTACCAGAAAATGTACACGAAAAAGCCGGAGCGGATAAGGATGTGTTTAAAGACTACATCGCGGGGATTATTGAACGGACAAGATTATACGATGCCACCAGGCATGGTGAATTATCTGGAGAAAATGCAGCAAACAGTTAGAAGTCTGCAAGAGGAAGTGAGCGAGCTCAAGCAAAAGCGCACGGAAGCGCGTACCTCCAGAACTAGGACGGACGGCGAGTCGAGACAACCGCCACCAAGAGTCACGTTCAGCGATGCGACAAATTTTGAGACGTCAACCCCGACAACAGGCGTAAGAGGCGCAATGCCTAGAAATAGGTGGAGAGAATGGCGCGAAGCGGCAGAAAGACATTCGCCCGCACAAAACCGAGGCACAACGAGAACATTCGTGAGAGATATCGTGACTATAGTCCGCAAGTGGGACTTGTGAGCATGACAGATAGAATCGACAAGTTTCTGGACTTCCTAGAGTCGAACATGAGGCTAGCACAAATGACAGAGGCCGAGAAAATGGAATCACTGTCAAATGTGTTCACGGGTTTCGCGGCGGAGTGGTATGAAAATAATAAAGATAACTAGAGGTGCTGGGAAGAATTTCGAACGGCAGCTACAAGCTGGTACGGGACGAACAGGCGCTTCCAACAGCGCCTGGATGGGTCCGATCGGACTGCAGCAAGCGAGCGCACTAGGACGGCAACTCATGCCGAGCCACGGTCGCGGCGCCAAACTAGCAGACGGTAGCTACACGAAGATCGTAGGCTACGTCTGGCTGCCCTTCAGAGTCGGCAATGTCGAGAAGGAAGTCCGCGTGGCAATAATACCGGACCTTCCGACGGACTGCATTGTCAGCGTCAACTTTATGCTAACATTCAAGGCAGTGTTAGATCCTACAACATCAAAGCTGCACTTCGAGGAGAATAAAGAATATGTCAACGTCGAGTTGGCGGCGATGGAAGGAGGTGCGCTAACTCTAGCCTCCGGAGCGGACGACAGAAGAGCAGCAGAGAGAAGCGCTGCGAGCGCTCCTCCACAAAATTATTGACCCGGAGACAGGAGAGATAGGATGCACGACGTGGATAGAATACCACATCGAGGTGCAAACTACAAGGCCAATAAAACAGAAATATTTTCCGGTCTCCAGGAAAATAGAGGAGGAAATGCATGAGCAGGTGAGAGCCATGCTCGCGGCAGGTATAATCGAGCCATCGAACAGTGCTTTTGCGAGCCCAGTGGTGATGGTGAGAAAAGCGAATGGAAAATATTGCTTTTGCGTCGAGTTTAGGAAAGTCAATGCGATCACACGAAACTAAGCTTACCCATTGCCACAGATGAATGTGACACTGAGGAAATTGCAGCAAGCGCACTACATTTCTACGATTGATTTGAGTAGCCCGTACCACCAGATACCGCTGAGCAAGGAGAGCAAGCAATATACAGCTTTCACGGTGCTTGGGATGGGGCTTTTCCAGTTTAAGCGCCTACCTTTCGGTTTATCAGAAGTGGGAACCACATTTCAAAGGCTGATGGATAAAATAATTACGCCACAGCTGCAGCCGCATGCCTTTTCTTATTTAGATGACGTGATTGTCGCGACACAAACGTTTGTGGATCCCGTTAAAGTCCTCGAACGCGTGTTAAGAAGAATCGAGGAAGCAGGGCTAACTATCAACAGAGAGGAAAGCGTGTTCTGCAAAGAAGAGGTGAAATACCTCGGCGTCCTTGTGAACAAAGACGGCTTCAGACTAGATCCGGAGAAGATCGCTCCGATAGTAAATTTTCTACAGCCAAAGAATCTAAAACAACTGAGGCATTTCCACGGTATGGCCTCGTGGTATAGGCAATTTGAAGAGGGCTACGCAGCATTGGCCGAGCCACTGACTCGGCTAACAAGAAAAGATCAGCCGTTCGTATGGGGAGAAGAACAGCAGTCAGCGTTCTAGGCGATAAAAGCTCTCGTCGCTTCGGCACCAGTACTGCACTGTCCAGATTTCGACCAGCAATTCGTCATACAAACCGATGTGAATGATACGGGTCTCGGTGTTGTATTGACGCAAAATATAAACGGACAGAAGCGTCTGCCAGCTGAAAGAAACTATACAGTCAGCGCCAGTACATAGAAGGCTACAAATTTAAGGTAATAACATACCATAGCAGTTTGAGGTGGCTGTGTAATCTGCGTAATCCAACAGGCAGATTGGATCGCTGGGCACTCGAGCTGCAAGGGCACAAATATACGATCGAACATCGGAAAGGCGCCGATCATCATGTGCCAGATGCTCTGTCTCGGATGTACGAAGAGACAGAACCAGAGATAGCAACAGTGAGTCAGGATCCACAACCCCAAGACTGCTGGTATAATGGCCGGTTCAAAGCAGTCAAGGAAAAGCCAGCAAATTTTCCGGATTGGAAAATTGTGGGGGGGGGGCGGATGTACAAGTACAGGCCGGACCCTGACATCATGGGCGGGGTGGGAGACGACGACGATGCCTGGAAGCTTGTCGTTCCGGCGGAAAAACGACTGTAAGTGTTGCAAGAATGTCACGATCAGCCGACGGCTGGACATTTTGGTAGCGAAAAAATATACAAGAGAGTGACGGAAAAGTATTTCTGGTCAAAAGTGTATCGAGACGTAGCAAGATACGTACAGTGCTGTCGAATCTGTCAGCTGGGAAAAGTGGAACAACGCCCACCGTAGGGGTTTATGGGCAAGGGCGTGGTGCAAAAACCCTGGCAGTGGGTGGCAGGGGATATCATGGGCCCCTTGCCAAATTCAGCCAAAGGTCATGAATGAACACTGGTCTTCCAGGATCTATTCACTCGGTGGATAGAGTGCATACCTCTCAGAAAAGCAAACGGCAAATAGATACTCGCAGCACTGAAAGAAAGAGTCATTCTAAGATTCGGAGCGCTCGAGATCTTTCATTCCGATACTGGCACTGAATTTAGAAATAAAACGATATAGGTTGCCGTATATAGGTTCCTACACCATCACCGCACAGGTCGGCTCGAATACATTCGAGCTAAACGGCAGAAACGGAAAAATCGAGAAGATGGTACCGGCGGAGGAGATGAAAATCGTCTATGGTACGGCAGAAGACGAGGCAGGCGACGAAGCGGACGACAACCAGACCCGGCCACTGAGGGATCATAGCGAAGCAGAGGCGACGCGTGACCCGCCTGCAGTATGCAGAGACGAGCCTGAACTCGAACCGTGAGATGTAGGGACGGGGGACGAGGATAAGCGTTAGAAAAGAACGAGAAAGCGTGTAACCGCGCCAGCGGGCGCGTGCGGCGGCGGAGCAGTGAAAGACTCAGTAAAACAGCGAATTTTCAAGCGTAAGCCCGGCCGACCGAAGGGCTCAGTCAAAGCGAAAGTTAGTGATAGGGTGGAGGAATCACCCCGAAAGACGCGTGCGATGAATCGCGCCGCGCGTCCATCAACGTATGATTGTTTATATTTCTGATAACTAGCTTTCATTAGCATAATCACCACCCTTTTCTTTCCTTCTCTTACCCGAACAGCCGAAGGAATGGCTCTTCGCGAAACCGGGACGGCGCGTATGCTGCGTCTCGCGGCCGCGACGTTCATCGAATGGCCTGCAGCCTACTCGGAGGTGGTACTGCAAGCCTTCACGGAGCTGGCGACCCTCTCCGAGGTGGCGAGTCGCGCCAGAGAAGAGGCCGAACAAGCGGCTGGTGTATGGGCCAAGAAGGCCACTGACGAGGCCGAAGATGACCTCGACGAGACGGCGGCCACGGTGATAGAGAACAGTGGCCGTCCGACTGAAGACTCGCCGGCGGACAGCGAGCCGGCGAGTGAAGAGAGGAGCTTGTGGTGTAACCCCCATCAACCCCAGGAACGAGCTCACTCGGCGGTGAAGAGCGCACTGACAGCTGGGTGGAGCTGCGCATGGAGTTGCGCATCCTGAGGGACACCATCTAGGAGTCGGAGATATGGAAGGTGGACCTCTTTGCACGCTTCGACGCGTACCTCCAGGCTGCCGGATCGCGGTCCGACCCAGAGGCACAGGTGTGGGCCTGCCGTAGGTTCTCCTAGGTGGGGCTCCGCGACGGAGGGACGACCGTCGCCGCGAGCTCGAGGCATAAGAGCGCAAGGCGCAGGAGCGCCTTGATCGGCTCCGCGAAGAGCGCGAGTGCCGGGAGGAGAAGGCGCGCTTCGAACAGCAAGCTGCGCGCCAATCGCAAGCACGCTTAGCACGTGCGTGCCGTGAGGAAGAGATGGCTCGTCAAAAGGAACATCAGCGCGCGGAATACCTCCGGAAGAAGAGGGCAGTAGAACCGCGCTGCTATGTGTGCGGATATCCGGGAGTGCGGCGGTCCCACCAGTGCCAGGAGTGGAAGCGGCACAAGGAGATCTTGTCGTCGACACCCTGGGACTACAAGAAGAAATAGAGGAGATGTAGAAAACGAATGAAGTTGGACGGAATATAGTACCTTAGTTTTCTACAATAACCGTGTTTTTCTTTCGCTACGACGATCCTTCCTACCCTATCATTACCCCGTTTACAGCTTCACCATTTCATGCGTGGAAACCCGGCTGCACAGTACGGAGTCGGCATTGTACATACGGCTAACGTCCGTCGTCAACTCCAGTATCCTCGAGGGATACCCTTGCGGAGATAAAAAAGTGAGTAATCCCCCTCGTTGACGCGATAGGATCTTCGCGGCTGTCGCGCTAAAGCCCAGTTGCCCCATGACACCATATAGCTATAATTTCTAAAATCTGCATCTGTTCTCAAATTAGCGATGGGACCAGGAAAACAAATTTTATTTAACCATTACCCTTCTATTTGACACTTCGTACAACTGCAATATCCTGTGTGATATTTAATTTTCATGATATAAGCCTTTGCTGAGGCATCGCATATAAGAGCTTGTAATGTGATTTTGTACACATTCCCATTACACTCTAAACCATCCCTGTTGAAAATAATAACATCATTTTATGACGTCATTGACTAACGTAATTAAACCACGTTAAATGACGTCATATAATGACGTCATTTGACGCTACGAATTGGAACGTTTTATGACGTCATTATTTTCAACAGGTTGTACTTCTAAATACTTTAAAATTGATAAAATGGTTGCCTATATAGGTGCTACCATCCGGATGGTAGTACGGAAAATGGGGGGTAATGTCCAAGAAATTAATAATTTTTAATTATTTTATTGAACAAAAAATATTTAAAAAAGAATATTTCTTTGGGGTTAGTCCCCATTTTCCGTACTACCATCCGGATGGTAGCACCTATATAGGCAA
>QLSS01000259.1:37709-56505 GCA_024372645.1 Trichomalopsis sarcophagae
TAAGCGAGAGAAAGAGAGAGAGAGAGAGAGAAAGCCGTGAGTGTATGAGAGAGAGAGTGAGTGAGACGGGAGAGTGGTGTGCGGTGCGGGCGCACACCTCGACGTCATCCACGCGAGGCGTCGAGCCAGCGTGCGCGAGAGTGAGAGAGAGAGAGAGAGAGAGAGAGAGAGAGAGAGAGAGAGAGAGAGAGAGAGAGAGACAACCGTCAACGGACTGGACCTGGGCCTAAGGCCTGCCGTCTGCTGCACGAGTGCGGCTCGTGCGTGAGTGCGCCAACAGAAGCCCTGCGTGGCTACATTGTGCGCGGGCGGCTACGGCCACCGCGTTGTAGGGAAGGGCTGGGCGAAATATAAGAGCAATAAAGTGATAACCGTTGTGTGATTCTTTTCCCCTCTCCCTAGCGTTCTCCCAAACGTGACGGTCGCGTCAAATCCCACGAAACAAGAAAAATCCTAGCGCATGTGAGGCGCTAGGTGTTGCGCACCTGTGTTGGGAGGCACAGCGTCGCAGTCAGCACACTGATAGTCTGCACGCACACGAGAAAATGCTTTGCCATCATGAGCGACTATCTTCGGGCGCGGATCAAACATACCGCGCCGACCGTATCCAACGCACACAATCGTTTTACAACGCCAGTTTGGAATTCTTGGAGCCCTTCAAAAAAATAGAACTTGTGCAAACGCTCCAGCGAACAATCAACAGGAGTGTAGCATGTATCAACACAGCAGTGACGGACTCGTGCTTGAGAAAAGGGCACATGTTTATGTTCGCCATAGCGCGAAAAATATTAGAAGAAAATGCCGCTATCTGCACACCGTCCTTGATGACCCTTTCATCATCAAGATTTATCAATAGCATCCGTATCGTAACAGACGGATGTATTGAAAAAAAAAATCTACCACGTGTGACGAGGATAGAGGCGTACAGATTGTTGCACGACCTCTGTATGCTACAAGTATGTGTACAAGTTATACTTAGTATGCTGTACCGCATAGTAAGTATGACTTTTTTAAATATTTTATTTCTTTATACATAATCTAATAAAAATTATTTGTTTTATGTTACAGCTGCGCAAAATATTCGGCCTCGTGGTTTCTAAAAGCCGCGCGGGAAAATGTTATGCATGTGGCATGGCGCCGCAAATCAGCGCGCTACGAGAGCGATGGCTGGGAGACAACCGTTACCAGCAGGCTGTGGACGGTGCCGTTCAGCGACAACGCATTCGAGGGGCTAATAACACGCAAAGATATGGAAAAAATCTTTACGCCCGTTGAGATAAAAAATTTGGCTGATAGGCGCTTTGTCTATCCTCCAAAAGATGTTACAGAATAATTAACGAAATTATTATTATCTAAATGTACTAAATATTACATATGTCAATTAAATGTAAATTATTTTTAAGTTTTTTTTTTTAATAAAAATAAAAAATATCCATTATGTAAAATTTGCCTAAAAATTTAACCTCTTGCGTACACCATGTATATACTTTCCTGAATAAACTTTTAATACATTTTTTTTAAAACATTTTAATATTATTCACCATCACATCTTTCCTTATTTATACCGCATCAATTATTAAAACTCCTTATTCGACAATCAGCCAATGCGCAAAGCAAATATAGCGCTTCTACACCATGTCAGCCTCAAATAAGGCTATATCTGGTGCATTATTTAATGTCCACTTAGCAACAGGAACACCTTATCGGACCCTCGAAAAATGACCTACACCATAACAGACCCCTTGGACGAGAGGGGGGAGATAATGAGACAGAGGGGAATGTACGCTATACCGGCCTAGACCCCAAAGCCGAGGGGAGGGGGAAAATCAATAACGCCGGTCTCGCTATATGGACCTTCTTACTACTTATAAACAGAATAATTAAATCGCGTAGACTAAGATGGGCAGGGCACGTGGCAAGAATGGGAGACGATCGCACGGCAGCGCATATAATGAAAGGAAAGCCAAGCACACCGCGACCTCTAGGTATACCTAGGCGCAGGTGGGGGACAACGTAAAAACGGACTTAACTGAAATCGGGAGGGAGGGTGTGCAATGGATGGGGTTGGCACAAAATAGAGATACGTGGAAGGCTTGCGTAGATGAGGCGATGAACTTTCGAGTTTGAAATGCCACTTAAAAAAAAAAAAATTGATAAAATTAGAGAAGATCAGGATGGAGCTATGTTTAGCGTTTTGTCAACATTAGAAGCCACAGCAAATGAAAGAGGAGAGTTACAAGTTAAATTCAACATTGCTTAATATGAAAAATTAAAGTAAAATAAAACTTTCAAATTCAGTATAATGGATTGGTTGATGTATTGCATGTTTTTATTTTTAGTACAAATAACAAAATGTTCATGAAACGAGTTAAATTTAATTCAAAAATTTTGTTGATGATTCAGCTGTAGTTATTTTATTAGTTGAATTTGCTAATGCAGTTTTAGTACAATCATAAAATAAAATATAAGTACAATCATAAAATAAAATATGGAATAGAATAAAATTATGGTTTATTCGGAACCTTCGAAGCGACAACACGTGTTTACAAGCTCAGAAACCCTCACTCATAGCTAAGTCATCGCGTGTTTTGAAAACGGGGCTCTAGCCCCTCGTTCATAGGCCTTCGCGAGTGATTTTCTACTCGCAAAATTTAATAATGGCTTCTTCTAAAGAAGTAAGCCAAATACAGTCCCCAAGTATTGATAGTGCAACCATTCAGTCCAATGCCAAAAACATAAGTTACTCTGCTGACATTCAACGAAATTTATTCCTAAAAAGAGATCAAGCCTTAGTACTAGATTGCATTGAAGATTTGAACCTAACCGATTACACATGTGCCGTGGGAGATATAGTCAAGCCACAAAATGTCATTTACTCATTTCGGATGCCCAACAATCGTGTGGGAGTTTACTTATCAAGCTAAGAAATACTAGAAGAATTTATCAAAAACCAGTATAGATGCCCTGCGATGCTTTTTGTGCAAGATTGAAGGGCACATTGCCAAACACTGCCCGACAATTATTACCGAAGACGCAAACAAAAGCCAAGAAAATCTAGAAAATTCCAACAAGCAAGTTGACAAGGAAATTTCCAGCATACCTAACTCTTCCAACGTAAACAATAATGATAACACTCGATAACACTCCAGGCATCTCGATAGCAGATTTCAACTCAGCACAAACTTCGACTCAAGAATCAAACGCTACTAACCTACTCTCTCTTGAAACCAAAAGAAATCAGCCTAAATCACTCTCGACTGACAGCTCACTAAACACTCTTACACAGCAGGAAACAGAATTCACATTACCTATAAAGCTTCAAACCAAAAAAGCTAAAAAAAATCACTCAAAATCAAAATCACTCGAAGACATCCGAAATCAAATTCAACACCTGTTTACGAATAATAAAGACAAGTATCCGCTTGACTTCAAAGACACGGCTGAATTTTTATCCTCAACGTACCGCAAGTATAATGTCACAGAAATCGCTGCCACGTTCACTACCGACACTCCAGCTCTAATCACCATGTTATTAGATATCAGCAATGCTTCCAATGACCACAATCTGCAAAATCGCACAAAGCGACTTCTCAAGATACTGTGCAACCCTATACACCGTGACACGAATAAAGAAGACGACTCCGAAGACAACGGCACCAGCTCAGCTTTAGACTCCGAAGTTTAAACACATCATACACCATTCATTATGAATGAAAAGTCTAAAAAAAAAATGTTAAACATTCTATTCTGGAACGTTCGAAGCTACAGGCAACGTCAACACGAAATGCCCCATATGCTTCAAGACATCGACATCTGTATATGCTCCAAGAATACAACAAACTTCGCATCCCGGGATTCAAGACATACAGAAAATACAGAACACATTCCAGAGGAGGAGGTATAATTTTCTTTATACGAAACAGTCTAGCATACCGCGAAATTAAACACGCCACTTTAACAAATGAATACATAGAAATGTGCGGCATAGAAGTAAACAATTTCAATCCTCCTTTAGAAATACTAGCTTGTTACAGACCCCCAGGTATCTCTCTCACACAAGATCAATGGCATTCTATTATTCAAAAGGTAAATAATAATAAAAGCAGCATACTCGTCGGCGACTTTAATGCTCATCACACACTCTGGAATTGTGACAACACGGATGTTAACGGTACCAGATTATCAAATGCCATTGAAGAGCACAATTTATTCTTGCACAATATCGATTCATATACATATATCGATCTTCATCGCGATTACAAATCAAATCTTGACCTTGTACTTTCCACGCCACTTTGTTCCGACACCACTAATGTTAATGTTCTCGACGAAACCTGGGGGTCTGATCACTGTCCAATACGATTCACACTAGATGTAAATAAATATGTATATACAAAATAAAACCTTCAAAATCAAATCCACACGCACCAACCGGATTAAAGTCAATAAAATTCTAGAATTAAATTATGAAAACTTTCTCTCTCCTAAATATGATCTCTTACCGCCAAATTCTAAATACGACTTTTTCATGGAATCGATTATCAACACGGTTAAATTTTGCACTCCTAGAAAAAATGTACATGCTGCCTCTCACAAACTTAAAAATCCAGTTCGTTGGTGGCATACTGATTGCGACGATGCCAAAAGATCTCGAAAAAAGTTGTGAAAACCTGTTTGAAACAACAATACAATTTATCTGGATTCCTTCCCATATTGAAATCATTGGCATCGAAGCCGCTGATAAACTGGCCAAACTGAAAACAACTTCCGATTGCATCGAAATCTACAACATTCTTTATACCGACTACTACCCATTCTTTGAAAAAGAGGCAATCTCAGAAACGAACAACTTTATCAAAGATATCTCTCAAATCAAAGGAACAACTTACTTTCAATATTTTTTTCTAACAGTAAAAATCAGCAGGAAGCCTTAATGAGTTTTATGACCCACGACCCCGATCGATACTCTACCCATTCCTTGGAGCTAGCCGAGCTCACCTCCCATGGGATCAGGCCTCAACACAAGGTGGCGCTCACACGGAAAGGGGATAGCGGGATCCTTGAGTCCATCCAGTCTTGAGCCCCAAGCACAACACCGTGAAGGTCGTCAAGATCAAACTGATGTCGACATGACTTATGGGACACCCGTTAGACGCACTGTACACTTCGTACAAGAAACGTTTCGCGATAATCCAACCTTTGCGGAACAACACCCCTGGGATCGATCTAATAATTTTTCAAATGATAGACAAGTAGATAGGAGTCGACAATGGACCCCTAATCACGTCTTTGAATGTTTTCGAAAATGCAGAATGCGTTTTTCGGGTCGCCGGGACGAAGACGCGGATGAGTTCCTACGTCGTATTACGGAAGGCAGACGTTCCGTGGAAATACCGGACACTAAACTGATCGCAATGCTACCATTTCTCTTAGAAGGAATAGCTTTAAACTAGTTTCGCGTCGGACTGGCGTAAACGCTTTCTAGATGCAAACTTCCAACAGGCGTTACAAACTGAAGTACAGAAACGAACTCAAGGACCAAACAAACCGGTTGCCGACTACTTAACGTGTTTACGTACGACATTCCGCAGACTGGAACCGAGACTGACTCCCGACCAAGAATTAGACATAGCATGGCGAAATATGGCACCGTGAATTCAATTAAAAATTGACATTAACGACATTTTCGACTTAGACGACCTCGAACGTGCCGCAGTTCAGAAAGAGAAAGGACTACGGATTGCAAGGGACTATAGACCTCCATCTAGTGCGAATGATTCGTTGTTACCGAACGTCGCGTACAGAGACAGCAATTACACGAGAGTACAACGACCTAACAGACCAGGCTTGGCCAATCTCGACATTACCGAAAACTAACAACTAAACGATGACTTTAACGATAACATGGACCCATCATTTTTCGATTCTGACGACGTATGGGACTTAGTAAATCTAACAATAAGAGACGGACAAAATAACCCACAACGCACAAATTACCGATAAAATAGAAATGACAACGTTACCGTAAATCAACTACCCCAAGGGAATTCGCGACTCAGATCCGATCAAAATGGCGTACGCTCAGACAGATGTCATAACTGCGGAAAATCGGGACACTTCGCACGCGAGTGCAATGGTCCAAGGAGGGTGTTCTGTCGTAGATGCGGGGAGCGGGGAACGGTAGAAAAACTTTGCCCGAAATGCAACCCCAAAAACATATTTTGCTATCGCTGCGGTAGATTAGGTGTGACCCAAAAAGACTGTTCGGATTGCTCGGGAAAAAGAAAGTGAGGTCGCCCAGGGAGGCGGGAGCGACCGACTTAAATAGTCTAACCGCCCCTAAAGTATCGATTAACGACTCAACACACAGACAAGAAGAACTCGACGAAGCTATCGTACCGATGATTAATCTAAAACTGACTGACTTGATTCTCGCACTAGAAAGTTTAACGTTCAAAGAGTATTTTTCGGACATAATAGATATCGTAGATGATGACACAGAAACGGAAAACGAGACGCTTTACGTGCTACCGCTAAAGAAGAGACACAATCTGCTGTACTTAAAAGTCACTACGCTTGAATCGGAAATACTGGCCCTCGTAGATTCAGGCGTTTCAAACACATTCATCAGAAAACAACTTTATCATCTTGCAATGACCTATGGCGTAGAATTAATTAATAATATACGCGGGAATGTAACTACAGCTGTGTGTGGGTTTAAGGAAAACTTTACATTCGACCATCCCATGGCAACCGCAATGACGAAAACCGATTCTCGGGCTTGCAGACTAAGAGACCTAGACCGCGAGCAAGAGAAAAAGCCACCACCTGACACGGGAAAATTAGGACTAACAACGGTACTACAGCATAAAATCGACGTATAGATTAGACGAGAAAAGCTACCGGAAAGAACATTAAAGATGCACTTTTAGACCTAGTCATTAATCGATGGGGAACCCCTCGCGTTCTACTAACAGACAACGGCGCGGAATTCGTGAATAACATTGTTACGGTCTCGAGCATTGCCAAAAAGCTGCTTGTTCGGTTACTGAGTTTAGCCTAAAAAGAAAAATGAATCATATGCTTTCACGTTGTTTTGGAATGCGAATTTGGCTGCGTGCACGACAATCATAGATTGTTGGGGCCGCTTTTCCCCTTCCTCGATCAAAGATCGGAAATAGAAGGACACGTGGCTAGGAAACAAAAGGTTTTCTCGCGGACGGAAAGCCGCGATTCAATTGGCAAGGGAGCGAACTACGGTTGCCGGGCAAGCGGATGCATAAAAACAAATTGTTTAAAAAACAAAGACGGGGTCGCGTGAGCGGCGGGATGGCTCGAACAGTCGAGTACCATCCTGGGGCTAAAAAGCACTTACTTGTATAACATTCATTATAATCAATCTTTCTCAATAAAGTTTTATTCTCTTATCAGTATCAATAAATTACCTCGTGTGCATTGCTCGATTAGCGAGGTACATTTTGGTGCCGAAACCCGGGACAGTTTTGTGTTCCTTTTATTTTTTTTGCGCCGAGAAGTTTATCTAGAAGAAGGTTAGAATGGCGACTTCAGGTCGCCGCCGCCGACCTTTAGACATCGTTCCAGAGAACGTGGCAATGGGCCCAGGAGATCTAGGAGTTGTACCTGCTGCGATCGACGACAATGCTGCTCAAAGAGATGCATCGCCACCACATCAAGATTACCGTGCTGCAACGGGTGCGCGTAATCGCGTGAAAGCCGCACAACAACATGCTGCGGCAGTAGACGATGCTGCTGCGCCGCCTCCACGTCGACGATCACCAGCGGCTGCGCGAAATCGCGCGCCGTCCGCGCCTCTTCCAGCTGCAGCAGTGGACAATGCTGCTGCGCCGCCTCAAGTCTTGATGTTGACAATAGTTTACGTAGACCCTTCTTTAACAGAAATCAATTCGAGCCTCGTGTTGGAAATTTCAATTTGTTAAATAATGAAATCAATGATAATTATTTTAGAGTTGCCAATGGTATGAATAATCGCGCGCATAGTACTGCTTATAATAATCCCTAAACGGATAAAAACTGTAACCACTCGAGCGAGGACGTAATAGAAAGATTTGCTAAAGCATTGGAAAACACATGTTTACAATCAAATCAAAGTAATCTTAACTCTAGGTTATTGCACAGAATGTCTACGAGCATTAAAAAAGCCTTCGTAACTTCCACATCCTTAGGAGAATACTCAGATAGCGAAAATTTGATGCGTTTAGGTGAAGCGTTAAAAGGTAATGCTCGAGAGGTAGCTAGATCATTATTCGTAGCAGGAAACAGTACAGAGGATATTATGAAAACTTTAGAAATGCGTTTTGGCAATTCGAGGCTAATATTGAATAATATTATTTTAGAAATTAAAAATCTGCCGAGTATTAATTCCAAAAAGATAAGCATCATCGAATTTGCGACGCGTTTGAGAAATGCAGTGATAGCGATTAAGTCTTTTGACAATCACTCGGGTTATTTGAGTAGCCCGGATTTATCAAACGAGTTAATTAGTTTAAGTTGCCTGACGCGATGATTTCGAATTACGTAAGATTCGCCAAAATGCAAGGATATGTAAGATCTGATTTAGAAAAGATTTCTGATTTTATTTTTGAAGAAGCAGAATTAAACATTGCTGCTGGTATATTTCCGACTTCATCGAGTGAGGCAACGAATGACGCGTCCGATTCGTCCACAAAGAATCCTCGTAATCCACAGAAAATTGTATGTGCGCTAAATGTAAACCAGGGTTCTAAAAATGCGTCGGAACAACCATCTGGTAATTGCGAGCACTGCGGTCGCAAAAATCATAAAATTTATACATGCCGTGATTTTATGAAAGCTCCTGTTTCGCAGCGTTGGAAAGTAGTAAAATCAAATCGATTGTGTTTTAGATGTCTCGAGAAGGGTCATTCCAGGGATGAATGTGTTAAGGAGTTATGCAAACATTGCGCGCGCAAGCATCACGAATTATTAACGAATTATTACTAACAGTAGAGTAGAAAATTCACAAAAGAATGATTTAGTACCAGTTAGTACTGCAACTGCGCCCGTTTTATCTACTCTAAATATGTCATTATGACTAGAGCAACGTGTTTTACTCAAAATGATTGAAATAACAGTGATTGGTACGCATTCAAGCAAAATGATTTACGCAGTATTAGATGAAGGTTCTACGGTAACGATAATCAACTCAAAAATTATTAACGAGTTAGGAGGAAAAAGGTCGCACTACAATGTATATATCGCAGGCGTAGGATCTGCAAAATCTATTGCAGTTGTAAACCAAAAGGTTAATATTAAAATTCAAAATGATTGCGACACGTATTCCTTACCGAGTGTTTTAGTAATTGACGACCTTGCACTTCTCATGCAATATGTATCTTCAGAAATCGCGGAGTTATGTAGCAAACGCGCAAAGATTCCGATATGCGATTATAACACAGTACCAGATTTGTTGATCGGACAGGATAATTGTAAATTAATATTAACCTCAGAATTTCGAGAAGTTATCGGGAAAAATCTAGTCGTTTCGCGATGTGAATTAAGATGGGTTGTACACGGACATTACAAAACTTCCGAATTTTCAAAGCGCGTCAATTGTGTAAATAAACTAAATCAATGCGATGAAATTATATCACGAGGCAATACGTTAGATAAACTTGTTAAGTCGTATTTTGATATCGATGCAGTCGGATTAATAAACAATTCAATTCAGTCAACAGCAGATGAACAAGCTTTAAAAATTTTAGAAGAAACAAGCCGCTATATCGGGAACGCGTGGGAAGTTGGTCTATTGTGGAAAGGAGAATAGCCGTGTGACAGCATTACGTCGTTTGTAGTTATTAGAGCGAAAATTAGACAGAGATAAAGACTATGGGGAAAAATATTATCGAGAGATGGATAGACTATTTGAAAACGGATTTGCAAAAAAACTAACGGACGAGATAGACAATTGTAGAATTTGATACTTACCGCATTTCGGAGTATTGAATATTAATAAACCAGGAAAAGTACGCCTCGTTTTCGACACAGCAGCTACAACAGCTAATATCAGTCTAAACGGGCTTTTACTCGCAGGTCCAAATTTTTTAAACGTGCTACCAGGAGTATTAATGCGATTTAGACAATTTGCAGTTGCTATCAAAGGAGACCTTAAAGATATGTTTTGAAAGATTAAAATCAATAAAATAGATCAAAACGCTCAGCGGTTTCTTTGACGAGGGAGAAGTAGAACTGAAAAACCTCAGGAATACGTTATGACGACTGTCTTGTTCGGAGCGAAATCTTCACCATGCACAGCTTTACATATTAAAAATAAAAACGTCATGCATAACAATAATATTAATTGTGATTCCGATCAATTAATTAAAACAGGCACTGAGATTCAAAGTGGGGAGAAAGTTTTAGGGTTAAAATGGCTAAACGAATCTGACAAGTTATCGTTTAACATCAATTTATCGAGAATACCTATCGATCTACATAACGGAGTAAGAAAGCCAACAAAACGCGAATTTTTATCCGTGATAATATCGGTTTTCGATCCCCTTGGATTAATAACACCTTTCACTATAAGATCGCGTATTCTAATGCAAAACGTTTGGAGCAGTGGAATAACTTGGGACGTGGAATTACATGACACCGAATTTGTACAGTGGAAACATTGGCTATGCGAATTGAAGGAAGTTGTTGAATGTAAAGTCGACCGATGTCATCAGTTAAAAAATGATCAAGCTAATTCAGCTGAATTACACGTGTTTAGTGACGCGAGTTCTAAAGCCTGTACTGCTGTAGCTTATTGGCGCTTCAAATTAAGCGAAGATCGGTATCATGTTTCCATAATCATGGCAAAAAGTCGCGTCGCACCCTTAAAAGGAGAGACAATTCCTCGACTAGAGCTACAAGCTGCCGTAATAGCCGTTCGTCTTGCCAAATTAATTGCCGAAGAACATCGGTTTGTAATAACGAAAAGAATATTTTGGTGCGATTCAAAAATAGTATTGTATTGGATTAAACACGATCCGAAAGATTTCAAAGTTTTTGTCGCAAATCGTCTGTCAGAAATACGCGAAAAATCTAGCACTTCCGAGTGGAGATGGATTCCTTCAGCGGAAAATCCAGCCGATGATGGTACTAAGTTAACAGGTCAAACTTTAAAAAGCACAGGTAGATGGTTTCTTGGACCTAATTTTTTACGCAAGAAAGAAACGTTTTGCCCGGCAGATGAATTTCATTCGGAGAATCTAGATCAAAATGTAAACTTAGAGCATAAGAAATCCGTTGTAGAAGTATACACTGTAGTAAACAAAACTCGAATAATTGACTTATCAAGATTTTCTTCATGGACGCGATTGATATCTACAACAGCGCGGATTTATGAAGCGGTAGATATTTGGAAAAACTAAAGGCGAACACCATTACAACACTATTTGTTAGCAGAGGAAACGTGCATAAAAATAAGCCAGTTGAATTCGTTCGAAAAAGAGATAAACGCGTTGAAAAACAAAGATAAATTACCAAAAGATAGTCTCATTTTAACGTTTAATGTGTATCTAGACGAGTGTGGGTTGCTACGTTCTAACAGTCGAATTATAAAATTAAAAGCTGTCGAGATTAATACAAAACCCCTTGTTTTAGATGCTAGCGAATCAGGCACACAATTGTTGATCAAATATTACCATGAAAAATATTACCACGCGAGCCATAAAACGGTCGAGAACGAACTGCGTCAAAGGTATTGGATAGTAGGGTTGCGAAACAAATTAAGAAGTTTAGTAGCAAAATGTGCAATTTGCAGAATGCAGCGGGGACGTCCGAGCAATCCGATAATGTCTGCGCTTCCCGAATGTAGACTCGCTTATTATGAGCGACCATTCACAGACTGTGGCCTAGACTATTTCGGACCTATGACTGTGAAAATCGGTAGAAGAAGGGAAAAAAGGTGGGGCGCGATTTTTACTTGCATGTCCACTCGCGCAGTTCATCTCGAGCTTGCGCATTCCCTTAGTGCGGATTCCGCAATTATGACATTAGGACGATTCACAGCGCGTAGAGGAACACCGTCTAAAATTTATTGCGAAAACGGGACAAATTTCAGAGGAATGAGTCTAGAACTAGCTCGTGAGATTCGCGAAATCAACCGTGAAAAGCTACAGGAATACGCTAATAGAAACAAAATTGATTGGAATTTTAATCCACCGACCGCATCGCACATGGGAGGTGCATGGGAAAGACTTATAAGATCAGTTAAAACTGCGTTAGCTGTAATATTAAAAGAGCAAGCTCCTAAAGAAGAGACATTGCTAACGATACTCGCTGAGGTAGAGCATGCTTTGACTCAATTATCAGTAGATCCGCGCGACCAAGAAGCCCTGACTCCGAATCGATTCCTTCTCGGATCCTCCTCGGGACAAATACGCATAAATAGATCTGATGTTCAAAGTACTTGCCCTAGAAAGCAGTGGCAAATCGCGCAAAAGTTTGCTGATGCTTTTTGGAGAAGGTGGCTAAAAGAGTATGTTCCTACATTGATTCCAAGGAGTAAGTGGCATGAAAATGACGAATCAATAAAGGTAAATGATATTGTTTTAATTTTAGACGATAACGTCGAACGGAATCAATGGAGGAAAGGCATAGTCACGCGAGTTTTACCCGGATCTGACGGACAAATTAGAATAGCGGAAGTTCGCACAGCAAATAACATTTTACTCAGACCGACTAGAAAATTAATTAAATTTGCGGCGTAGTTAAGAGTACAAAGTTCTAAACCTTTGTACCGGGGGGAGGATGTTACGGTCTCGAGCATTGCCAAAAAGCTGCTTGTTCGGTTACTGAGTTTAGCCTAAAAAGAAAAATGAATCATATGCATTCACGTTGTTTTGGAATGCGAATTTGGCTGCGTGCACGACAATCATGGATTGTTGGGGCCGCTTTTCCCCTTACTCGATCAAAGATCGGAAATAGAAGGACAAGTGGCGAAGAAACAAAAGGTTTTCTCGCGGACGGAAAGCCGCGATTCAATTGTCAAGGAGCGAACTACGGTTACCGGGCAAGCGGATGCATAAAAACAAATTGTTTAAAAAACAAAGACGGGGTCGCGTGAGCGGCGGGATGGCTCGAACAGTCGAGTACCATCCTTGAGCGAAAAAGCACGTGTATAACATTCATTATAATCAATCTTTCTCAATAAAGTTTTATTCTCTTATCCGTATCAATAAATTATCTCGTGTGCATTGCTCGATTAGCGAGCTACAAACATAATGTCGTCGCTAGCTACCGAACTTAAAATCCACCACTCGAATACACCTCCCTATAGGCCGCAAGCAAACCCAGTCGAAAGGTTTAATAGAGTATTAAAAACTATGATATGTGCATTTATTGGTCAGGACCACAGAGATTGGGATAAGCACTTGCTCGATTTTCATTTCTCATACAACACCGCCAAACACGCCTCCACCGGGGTAACACCAGCCTTCCTCAACTTTGGCCGCGAACCATTACCCGTACTTAGCTTGCGCAAAGAATTAGAATCAATACCGGACATAGACAAAACAGACGATCGACAAAAAGTGAGCCCAACCTGGGTTGCACGCATGCGTTGTGTACAACATGGAGATAGCACATGATCAACAGGCCCAACACTACGACAAAAAGCACCGCGCAATAACATTTGTAGCGGGTGACAGGTATGGGTGAAAAATCGGGTTTTATCTAATGCAGCTAAAAGGTAGCAGCAAAGCTTGTAAATAAGTTCAAAGGTCCATTCACGGTTACGAAAGTGATATCACCACTAATTTACGAATTATTCGGGGGAGACGGTAAAGTATTACCGCGCATCCATATTACCGACCTCAAACGCTACAATCCTTCAAGACAGACAGACAACACACCCCGAACAGACGTATTACCCTCAATCTTGTCCCGCATTTCCCGCTAAAGCTACACCATTCTTTCCAGGCTAGCACATCACTCACGCTATCGCCAGAATCTTCGCTTCGAGCACGCTACCGCCCATTCACTCAAGTTTTTTTCATATACACCAGCTACACTCACTCCCACTCACACACAAACACGTACCACCACTAGCTACCGCACGAAACACACACCCTTGAACGCTACCGACACATACGCACGCTCACGCGACCGCGACGAAGCTCGAGACAGCCATGTCTCGACCGTCCTCGGCAGACGAGGACACCCTTCTTGGGGTCACCTCAGACTTCGACGTGGACGTCGACGTCGAAGGGGACTACGTGCTGATCAGCAGCGACGACGAGGGTGGAGCGCCGTCGTCCACTGAGGCACCATCCACCACCGAGGCACCCCAAACGCCACCTACACCTGAGGCGCACCCTTCATCGCCACCCCGCCCCCTAGGGAGGAGGGGGAATCCCAATCGATGGATTGGGATAGGGAGTCCTCGGACGATGAGCCTCCCATTCATCGACCGCCCACAAGCCCACGCTCGGGCGACGAGCCTCCCCTTCGTCGACCCCACACGAGACCACGCGACAGACAAAGGACAGACAGACAATGGACAGATGACGCGGAGGACCCGGAGTACGGGCACTGTCCCCTCAACGGACACGTCAACAAGATCGAGGCCTTCCTCCGTGCCAACCCTCCTATCCGAGACGCGGTTCAAGAAACGCTAAGCAGGATCGTCGAAGTGGTGCGCAGCCGACCTTTCAAGGCAGCAGGGTCCACTCTACCCTGCATGGGTAAAGTGGACATACCCGTAGTAGTGGCCTCTCGCTCGCGACAGCATTTCTCGGTGCAGCCACTCTGGCCATCTGTAGACGTCGAGACCTGGACGGAACAGACGACGACAGACACGACGACCCAGACCGAATAACCCACCAGATAACGACGAGAAAGGGACGCAGTCGACAACGACGATTACAACTGACGCGCACAGACACACACACACACTCACTCACACACACACACACACACAGACGTACTGAAGACCAGATGTACTTTGCTCACCAGACGTTTTGCTATTGTATGTATTGTTTTTTTTTTGTCATGAATGTACCATAAACACGACTGCGAACCCTCACGGGTATTTTATCATTGTACTATTAGCTATGTTATACGAAAAAAGTAGAGTTGCCATAAAATCGCGTTTAGTACATTATTTCTTCGACGATTGAAATGCTCTTATACGAATTTAACGCGGGAAAATGAACAAATTTATCTAAAAATAATAAAACCTTCCGACTATAAAATTAGTTAGTATATACGAGAAGATGCACATTGAACAGCAAAATGAATAATATTATATGCGACGTTGTGCGTTGCAGCCGCGCAAATCACGTCGTTGTTTGCGCGGCAACCTCAACCGTCGCAAAGAAAAGACGATCGGTTCCAGCGAGGCCCGCGTGTTCTCGGGCGTGAGTTGCGTCCCGGGAATACATGGAAGTCGCTGGCCGATGTACGCGAAAGCGAGCCCCCTGATTCGCGCGCGAAGAGTGAAAGAAGAGAGAGAGAGAGAGCGAGAGAGCAGCCGCACCACGACTGGACAACCGCCCAGAAGACGATCTATCCCCGAAGACGACCATCCAGCCGTGCCACCAGAGGAAGGAAGCCAGGACGAGGGCCAGACCGAGACCTTCCACCCACCACGACGCAGATAGAGAGAAAGAGAGAGAGAGAGAGAGAGAGAGAGAGAGAGAGAGAGAGAGAGAGCGGGAAGCCAGCACCTTCTGAGCTCGCGAGGCTTTTCCACGGGAGACGAGAGACGAAGGGTCGTTTCTCCGATACCAGGTAGGCTTTGTATTAATCGGGATACTCTCGGCGCGAGACATTAGGCCGCCGAGAAGTGAGAAAGAGTGAGAGAGAGAGAGAGAGAGAGAGAGAGAGAGAGAGAGAGAGAGAGAGAGACAGAGAGAGAGAATAGCTGTTAGAGCGAGCGCACCTGTGCTGGGAGGCACAGTGTCGCATATATATCTCGCTACGCTTGCCGACCCCCCCATTGTAGTTTCTCTATCAGTTTTATTTTCAAGATTTTATTCTATATAAATTTTATAGATTATAAAAAAAATTGAATGTTTGTCGAAGTTGAGAACATAAAAATAAAATCCGTTTCTGAAGTATGTACATTATTTAGATCAAGTGGTGCGATAGCACGCACTAGCAAGAAAAAGTACGAAGTTCGATTCAATGTCGTTAGGGCATCCCTATATATATTAAGCCGACAAACCACCTTTAAATCCTGAAAAAAAAGAACACAAAGAAAAATTCATAAATTTTAATTAAATGATTAAAATTTTTTTTGAGTTATATTTACACTAAATACCTTCAATTTTATCATCATAAAACCTTTATTATTCCTGCTGGCCCATTGTGGCACTTGGTGCAAGAATTTGTGAACTTTTTCACTGTCGGAACGGATGGATCTTTTGGGCTGAAACTCAAGGAGGATACTTTGTGCACTTGTAGTTTTGGTATGAATGCAGGGATTTTAATTTAAATGTTTAGAAATGATTTGGCGATGAAAAAACTGACATTTTTTAATTTTTTTCGCTTATTCTGGCACCTTTTTGTGTGTAAAACATTTTCTAAACATTCAAATCAAAATCCCTGCATTCATACCAGAACTACAGGTGCACAAAGTATCCTCCTTGAGTTTCAGCCCAAAAGATCCATCCGTTCACTTGGAATCTTACGGACAGTGAGCTGAAATCAGTAAAAACAACAATTAAAGAAAATCAACTTTAAAGTTTAGAAAATTGTTGAAAGTGTAACTTAAATTAGGACTTACCAAATCCTTTGGGGTCAAGTTTTCTATGTTCCACACACATAGACCTTGATTCTCAGCAATTATCAGGTATATTCACTAATACCTCTTGGTTCTATACGGCTTTTCTTACCTGCAAACAAAAAAAGGCATTTCATGAATTTTGTAAAAAATTGATAAAAAGGATATTTTATCCTTGATAATCATAACACTTAATACTTATCTTTTTTTTGGTTACTGTGTTGAACCTCCAAGTTGAAACTGGTAGAAAATTACCAGTCTAACCTCCAAATGTCACCAAGCAGGTTAGTGTTACCAGGGTCAGCTGAAAAAGATAAAATAAATCAATATTTCAATTTCATAAAAATGGCCTGAAACAATACAGAGAAGTATACTTATCTTTTTTTCGTAGTCATCACAAGGCCTTTTTCTTCAAGATATTTCAGTGCACACTGCCGAGTGTGCTCCTGCAGCGTAGGAATCCTCCTCTTGTAGCTCCCTGGCTATCCTCCTGAGGGTTCGTGCTTCCTTGGTGCTGGCTTGGACTTGTCGCTCAGCATGAAAAATCCTCTGGGTATCGGCAGAGTTTGCCCACTCTGCAGCAGCGTGCCCAGGTGCCACCTCAAACTGCTCCAGCATCCTAAGCAAACCGGAACGACCATCATTAAACATGGTTACTGCTGCATTAACACCAATTTTGAAGACTGTCAAACCACTGAATGATGTCTTGGGAACTAATCTCCATACACAATTATTAAAACTCTCATTAGAGTTTTGTGTAAAACCACCAAGACATCTTTCAAGTAATTCTGGCTTTGACAGATCTTCATAAATTGGCTTCACTGCATCCATCACCACAGTCGGAAGGCTGTTCTTGTGGCTGAAGCTTCTGAGCTTTTTAGTAGCTTTGGCTACTTGCCACTTGCAACAGCTGTTGGGTCCTGGTGGGCATAACTGATGCATTGGCTTTACATCAGTTGACTGCATATGATTGAAAGTTGCCCAGATTGCATTGTACATATTGTCAATGGAATCTGGATGACTTCTAATAGCTTTGCCATAGAAAGTCGACAACTTATCAATCACTTTTGCAGTGAGCCTTCCTCTTCCGCCAATAGATTTGTTATCCGGAAGCTTCTTCCCAGAGAAAGACTTCACTAGGTTCCGGAGGCGAGTACCCATTCTCTTCAGCACGTGTTGGATGCACTCCTTCTTCTCTACTACAAAATCTTCGCCATAAGGCTTACTTTCACTCACTGTCTTGTAGACTTTGCAGTCCCCATCTCCAATGTAGCGCTGGTACTTGACACCATACTCCTCTTCTGAGCGTTCAAAAATCTCACAGATTCCATCCACTTCCATCTTACCTGCACTACCTTTGTGGTTTGCAGTGCAGTCAGGCTCGTGCTTCTCGTACCACTCTTCATATTCTGCAGTCTGCAGACGGTTCTCCCATGCTGAGCATGCCTTGCAGAAGATATTTTTTATAGCAACATCCAGAACCTTGCCTGTGTAGTATCCCACGATGCTTGCAAATCCTTGCAACGACGAAAAACCTTTTTTTCTCCATGAACCATCTCCAGAAACGTTCAGTCCAAGTGCTCCAGTTTCTGTAGCGGCTTTTTCTTCTATCACTGCAGTCTTCATAGAGTTCTTGCTAACTATCTCACACACATCACTAAATTGTTAGTTGATTGTATCATATGCAGACCGAGCCATGGGTTTCAAACAGTCCATCAACCCACAAAATGTTGACAGACCAGCGTGTCCAAGTCCAAGCGTACGAAAAGTAACCNCCATCCACTTCCATCTTACCTGCACTACCTTTGTGGTTTGCAGTGCAGTCAGGCTCGTGCTTCTCGTACCACTCTTCATATTCTGCAGTCTGCAGACGGTTCTCCCATGCTGATCATGCCTTGCAGAAGCTATTTTTTATAGCAAAATCCAGAACCTTGCCTGTGTAGTGTCCCACGATGCTTGCAAATCCTTGCAATGACGAAAAACCTTTTTTTCTCCATGAACCATCTCCAGAAACGTTCAGTCCAA
>QLSS01000259.1:68516-100920 GCA_024372645.1 Trichomalopsis sarcophagae
TTTTTTTTTTTTTTTTTAATTAAAAATTTAGTTAATGTACAAATCACGAAAGAGAAAATTTAAAAAAACTATTAGTTACGTGCTTCTTACCTCTTTTAATTTCAATTGAGATTGAAATTTTCGATATTTTCATCATAAATCTTACATTGAAGTTTACAGCCGTCATTGTTATTCAATATAAATTTCATCACTCGAAAGTCTTCATTTTTCACTTTATTTGTGTAAATTTTTTCAAGAATTATTTCCTGTATAAATCCTACCACACTTCTATAAAGAAAAATACGATTTAAATATCAAAAAAGTACATATTTTACGCATACATTATATGTTTTTAAATTTACGCTGATTTATCTCCGTTTTTGAGGTTTGTCTTCAAAAACTTTGTACTCGTCATAGGCAGTTCTTTCCTTTTTTTTATTCGGAGAATTATTTTCTTGTTGAGATAATCTTTTCGACATTTTGATTTATCGCAGCTGTACTCGATGCTACTTCCGATTGTGGTCGTTCCGTTGATGAGCTTCACCGTTCTGTGAGATATTTAGTGATTTTCTGATTCACTAAACTATAAACACTTCCATTTAATTTAAAAGTTAACTTCCGTCGTATATATGCCGAAAATATAACCCTAATTAATTGACGCGATACACTTAACGTTTTGTATGTAAAATTCAGCCATCGTGAGATTGTATTTATTTATGAATACAACTTTAGTTTACGCAAACTAACAACACGAGATTTTTTTGGTTAGAGAGGTCGTAAACAAAACAAAATCTTCCCATTCTTCAAATTCATCTTGATTTATTTCATTTTGTATTCTATTCATTTTTCGAAAATAGTACATTGTGCGACAAGGGGAGAAAACACCTCACCCGAGTCTGAAATCGCTTTTCTCCTCATGTACCACACCGTATTTTTCTCAACGAGGGCATGAAAGGACCCTTTTTTATGCATGAAAGTAGCGTAGGTAATCGTGCACAATTTTTATATTTTATTATATTTTATTGTAACGTGATTAATTTTACACGGATAGTACAGCATAGAGGCATACTTTCAAACTTTACTAATCGCGTACACATGATCAATATACGACGGTATTGAATAAATCTTTATTCCGAGATCCGAGCTTGCAAGTAATAAAGTTTTCCCAGAAAAATATATATCGTGAAAGCAATAGTGATGTACATCCCGTGAAGTACAGAGTATTCAAGCGACGCGGAGGAGAACATTGCTGGAATATTGACATTGATAAATACGTTCGATTTTTATATGTAGCAATGTTCGTGTAGCAATGTTTTTGGTTATATAATTGACTTTTGTTTATGTTATTCAGTTTCGTACATAACGTTAAGTGCATCGCGTAAATTGATTTGGCATATATACGACGGAAGTTAAGTTTTAAATTAAATGGAAGTATTTGAAGTTTAGTGAAGCTCATCAACGGAACTACCACAGTCGGAAGTAGTAGTGTATCGAGTACAGCTGCGACGAGGATTTTGAAATTTCAGGCGACGCCAGTCAAGAGTGCATTATCGATGGAAAGTGGAACTATAGAGAGAAGCCTCAGTGTTACAGTAATTTCACCACTATTTATTATTGTACTATAATCGAAATGTATACACGAGAGTTATTTCGTGGACTGATTTCAGTGATAAATTGCGACGAACCAGAGATTTTGAAAAGAAGTTATGCGATGACAGGTACTTACGATTACTTCATACACAGCACTATCGAATATCATTGTGATTTGGGATTCCTTCTACAGGGCAAACTCAAGCATAGAAGAGTTAGTGGTTTTGAATTATTCTTTAATAACGTCGTGGGGTGGATCAACATTATTCTGTGTTGTTCGAGGTTAAAAATAGAATTTTTTTTTTCATTAAAGCACCTCGTGTGAACGTGACTTATCTGCCGGCGTAAATCTGACAATTACGCGCCAACAATACGTCTCCTGCCAGTTTTGAATTCGTTGTCTTGTGATGTGCTCAACTCGAATCTCACCACCTTTACGAAATAACACAATTAATGATATAAATCGTAAGTGTCTCATATATTTGGATGTATATATGAACAGTGGAGACCACAGACTTTGTTAATTGAAATGTAGACATCTTTTTGGTCGCTCATGTATTATTCAATGGTTACATTCCATGCGCGAAAACAGCAACACATGTCCTCTATGTAATAGTCCTGCATCCGTAGAAGATATACGAATTTTATATAGCAATACAACTTTAATTTTCGATAATATAGAATTACAAGAAGTAAAAGATTATGCATACTATCTCGAATACGAAAATGATACATTAAAAGAAAAGTTACGTGAACTTGAGAATAAAGTAAATGACTTGAAAAATGATTTATCAAGTATTAACAAGTGATTACAGTTAGTTCATGTTTTATTGAATCATATTCAATTTTATTTATATCTGCTTAATAATAGTACTAGCGACAAATGCCTCGCTCGCTAACGCTCGCTCGGTTGCATTTCGTTTATGAACCTATCGCATTGAACAATTTTAAATTAGTACTATTTGTTAAAAGTTAATTTAAAATTGATATAATAGTTAAATAAAATTCGACACATTGAAAATATTGCATTACTCATACTTAAAAAAAAATAAAAATGCAGGTATAGTTGTCACAAAATTATTAATAAAGTAATTTCTTCTAATTTTTATATTTTTTCGCAATTAAAATTAATTGTGACTTATCTAAAATATTAAGAGTATTACGTTTACAGTGTGATACATGTTTTTGATACGTAATTTACGTAAACAAGTTTAAATACATTTTTTTAGGAAATATTCGTATGAATATATGTGTGTGTGTGTATGTGTGTATGTTTACCGTAATATCTATAATGTAATATCGGTGCTGTTGATGCCTATTGCTGGATTGATTCGGTCTTCTTTCTTTTTTTGAAATTAATAAATTATTAGTTTTGATAATTATTGTATGTTTATGTGTGTGTATACAGACACACATACACACACGCACACACACACACAAACACACACACATACACACACACACATATATATATATATATATATATATATATATATATATATATATGTTTTAACTTAAGTTGTAACTTAAGTAATAACTTTTTTATCAAAAATTTTACTACACGTCGGTTTTTCAGGGTCGACGATAACATCGAATATTCCTTTAATGAAATATTTTATTGAATAATTGGCGACGTACATCATCCGCGCACATTAAAATAACTCGGACTGCAAATTTGATCTAATTATTTTCCCAAATCCGGTACAATCAAAAATTTTATTATTACAAAGCTTCTTCTAAGAGGAAGCAAACAATTTTATCTCGGAGCGATATCTCGTCTTAGATCGGGGTCTCGTTTTAGCACGAGATCTCAGTCAAAATTACGAAATCTTGCTTTGGAACGAGATCTTATCTCATCTCGCTCAAATTTAAGGTGATGTCGGGGCCCTGCCCCCTCCCCTTTTGTATTTTGCAACTTTTAGGAAAACTAATAGTCCGATTCACATTTTCTTTTTATAGAATGATTCATTAAACTTAAAACAAATAGAAATAACAACGTTTAAGGTTCTAAAATATCAGGGATAAGACTTATATTATAGTACAAGGAATCAAAAAAGCAAATAATAAAATTATAAAACTATTGACTAATTTTTTTTTCTTCCACTTCTCTTATAATGTCGTAGTATTCAATTTTGTGCTTGGCTATGTAGTGCCGCTTCAAAGTATCGATACGCACAAAAGCTTGATTGCAAGGAACACATTTTAACGATTCTTGCTTTTCATGCGTAAGTATGTGTCGTTTTAGGTTACATTTTCTGTTAAATCATTTATTACATATTTTACATTGCAAGCCTGTAACAGAAAAATAAAGATTATTACATACTGTTACGTGTGGAAACGTCACAGGTGCATGATTACATTTAGAATAACTAGGGAGACCAAGCATGGTTCGCGCGCCTGTAGTTTAGCTTTTATTTATTTGTTATTTTTATTGTTCATGCACTTAAAAGTCTTTCAATTAAAAATTCATTAATAACTGTTTAAAGTTTTTTTACGATATTAATTGAATACAAAAATAAAGACGACATAATATGATTAAGTGAGACGTAATTATCTTTATCAAAATTAACACTATTATTATAATATTATTATAAACAAAAGCAAGACCCCATCTCAACCACCCATCATCTTTGGAAATTATTCAGACACATTTTCGAAAATATTCGAAAACCTAGTTCGTAATCGCAAGAACAGCACTCATGAAAAAGCTAGCGATCGACAGATGATCTGAACTTATCCGTTCGAGTTTCGAGATCGCGATTCAGAATTTCGATTAAATTGCTTGCTCAAATCATATTATTGATATGATAAAAATCGTAAAAATCCTTACTTTTGTTGTTGTGAATATCTTCATGACGTTTTAGGTTATCAGCTGTTGAAAAGTTTTTTAAACATGTTTGGCATGAAAATAAAGCCGTATTTAAATGGTTGATCTGTATGTGTACGGCTAGCCGGTGCTTGCGATTAAAACCAGCACCACAATAACCGCAATTGAACGGCAAGCTTCCATTGTGATAACTTTCATGCTGCGTTAATTGAGACTTTTGACCAAAACTCTTTTTACATGTAATGCATTTATAAGGCTTGTTAGCATCATACAATTTTAAATGTCTGTTTGAGCTTTTTTTTGATGAAGAATGCTTGTCACACTGTAAAAAAATATAATATTCAGAAAACAAATTTCGCACTATCTTATTAAATAATACAATCAAACATTATCCTTACGTATTGACATTGAAAGTTCTGGTTATTGGTTTTCATCTTGGATGAAACAGTTAATTAAATAAATAAATAAATTACACTTATAATAATGCACGAATCTTATATTTATAACTAAACAATGAAGTATAAATCTTGTATTAATGAGTCAACTGTAATGGGGTTGGGATCTGTTTGTCGTTTGCCACTATATTATATACAATCCACTGAAATTAACAACTAGAAGCTTTTTCGCAAGTTCAATGCTATGAAGCTTTTCGACGTCTTTGGTGTCGCATCACGACAAGACGTGTCAACAAAAATAAATGCGCATCAAAAAAACTCTAGGTATAGATATGCATTAATTTATGCTACTAAACCTCTAACCTTAGCGCTACGCGCACGGAGCGCTTGTCGCTGTTTTACAAATCGCTGAAAATGTCTGACGGGAGGAAAAATTTTTTTAAAGAAGAAAGAGAGCAATTAATTGCCATTTTACAATCATATGACTCGATCATAAATAACAGATCTCACAATACATCTGTGTTAGAAGAAAAGGAGAAAGCTTGGAAAAAGATTCGGGTGAAATATAATCAGAATGTAGGAAGCGATCGCCAGGTAAGTAAAAAATCTATTTTACATTTTCAAAGACTAACCTAAGATTAAATTCTGACGTTCCGATTTTTCGTTTTATCGCGTAATCTTTATGCACATACATGCAATTCTAGCCTCGAAAATTCTGTGGCTGGTAGGTGAAATCGGGATAACTGTGTATTTCATGTATTCAAATAGACCCTTTTGATGTAAATGGTAGAAGTTGCTGAAACGTTGTCCTAAAGCTAGAATACACCTAATAGATAAGTCCATAAGTCCGATTTTCAGATTTTGTGCTCGACATAACGACACAAATCCATTTAAAATGGGTTTTTATGTGCTGTTTGTTTCTCTGGGACTTTGCTTTGTTGATTTAGAACAAAATGTTACCGTATAGCGCACTATTTCGTTTGCTCTGATCTTACATGTACGTCTGAATATTAAAATCGTTTTTTCTCGAAAACGCGAAAAGTGGACTTATCTCGTTTTGTTAGCCAGCCACAGAATTAATAATTGTGACAATATGACAACAATAACGTGCGAAGTTATTTGAATTTTAACTAATAATTTTTCTCCTTATGCAGAGGACTCTTAAGCAATTAAAAAGATTTTTGAACAACTACAAAACCACTACAAAAGATAGCCAAAGTGTGCCTTACAGGAAGTGCGCATCATAAATAATTTTTTTTTTCACCAGTGCTCGGAAAGTGCAGTATAACGTAAGAATTTTGCATTGGGTAAATGGCTAATTGTTTACTTTCAGTCTATACAACCTCTACGCTCCATTTAATTTCTGCAAGTGCACTTTCCTTGCTCTCGTGAAACAAATATGGTGTGTAACAAGTGCGGTCAGTTACCAATAGCGAACTCGTGCCCCATGTCGCACTTGCTGTGTTTCTGTACTTCCCCGCCCGAGTGCGTGATTGGCTACTTACCACAATCGCTACACAATATACTATTATATTAAAGTAATTATTTAATACGTATAATTGTTTATAAACTTCTTTTTAGAATCCGTTAAAAATGACCATCAAGGTAAAGATTCTGATAGTGACCAACAATATTCTAATTCTGAAAAAGTTGAGCCGGTTAGTCATCAATCAAAGGAAACACACGAATATTCATCCTGCAAAAATTTTGCTGGTATAAAGAAGCCCCTTTCCAAAGAAAATGAAAAAAACGACGAGTTTGCTCAAGTGTTGAAGAAGGCGGCAAATTTATTCGAATTCCATTCGATGATGATGATGAAGGTAATATTTACATGTAGTAGCACAATTCAATGAGCGCTTCGCGTGCTCAATGTTCTTGAAGTTCGAAATTCAAAATCATAACTATATTCTGACCGGATATTTGTTTCTCAACCAATCAAATCGCTTTATTAACGGCTTTAAAACATCTGGTCAACACTTTTTTAAAGAGAGATTCTTATTGTTCTTATATGGATTCTCGCAAAAATATTTTATTGCGGTTGTGATGTTTCACATTATTGTGTAATCTCGAGGGTGATAGACTGTAAAGCATTAATTATCCTTGTTGTCAACTCTAGCTCACTTTCAATCGGTGTTCTGTAAATTCTCTGAAAAGTAAAGTATTTTTATATAAATTTATAATGCGAAAATTACAAAAGTGCCAGTTATTTTTTACACGCAAATGCGTTTTGTTATGTAAATTAACGCATACACTCACAATCTATATTATACCTTTAAACTCTAGTTTACCGCTTTATTAACGGCTTTAAAACATCCGGTCAACACTTTTTTAAAGAGAGATTCTTATTGTTCTTATATGGATTCTCGCAAAAATATTTTATTGCGGTTGTGATGTTTCACATTATTGTGTAATCCATCGCGATTCGAAATATCCTTTTTCTTGGAGTAGTGGAGACGTGGACGTAGAACAACTACTCATCTAAGATGCGTCTACTTAACTAACTAGTATTTCTTAACAATTTTTACATATGATGAATTTGTTTCTAATTTATCGAGCCCAAGGAAGCGACAAACTGATACGAAAAAAGAACAAGAGGGACACTTGAAAAAAGGCTCTGAGATTATTGGTATTCCATTCTTTTATAGTTATATATTTATTTTGACAGTATAATTCGTCCGTGGTTTGACTTCGTTATTTCCACGTCATTTATGCAGGTCCAATAAAGTGTTTTTTAAGGTATCGATAGACTCATAGCGCAATACTTACGCGACGCAAACGCAAAGCGAATATAACCTCTTATGAGTAGGCAAAGTGTCTAAATAACGAAGCAATTCTAAAATTTGAGGCTCTTCTGCCGTCGTACACATTTACTGCTATTAAGTGCCTTTATCTTTTTTTCGACTTTTGACTGAATGTCAAAATACTTCCTCGACACGTTGCGTTAGCGTTGCGCTATGAGTCTGTCCAGACCTTTTACTTATGTGTGTTCCAATCCCTACTATATATTATTTAGTTATATTGCCTATTTAAATACGCTAATATTTTTTTAACATCCTTTACAGACGATAACTATTTCTCTCAGCTGTTTAGTTCAAATAGCCAAGAAAATTTGACGAATAAAAGACAAAATGAGCCCTTGAAACGTGGCTTTGAAGGTATTGATAGGTTATCTTATAACTTTGTTTTTGGTTCACTTTATAGGCGCTGAAAACGGTGTTTTTTATGCACATGTTATACAAAATAATATTATATTTCAGATATTGACGAAATAGCTTTGGTTACAGAATTTCCGGAGTCTTCTTATACCTCAACCGTTGCAGCAAAGCACAAATCTACGTACTGCAATAAGAACTTGTTCAACAAAATGATGAAAAATAAAATTTCGTCTGAGGAAGGTAATATTTAAGTTTTAGTTTTTTTTTCATTCCTCTGCATAATTTCTTTTTACAATTTAATTCATGCATAGTTTGATTTGCTTTTGGATCCTCGGTCGTCGTCTGCAAGCTCAGTCTTTGAAACGTATCTGAAGCTTTGGTGTTTCTGCCTCGTGGGTTTCAATCTCTATCGCACATCATTTCAATATATTGTATATTCAAATCCATCTATATACATCTATACACGTTATATTAATTTACTTTTTTTTCGTTTTTCTGATCCTCTTCGCATTTCCTTCTATACCTTTATATTCCCTTTCATTTTATACATTTGTGATGTTTTCTATTGATATTTTAATAAAAGTACAATTTAATAATAATGAGCGAGCATCAGCGAGTTTTTTTTTCTAGTGCACTAGTAATTCTTTTGATTTGTTTACAGATGGTAATCTGGATTTACGTTCATTTAATTCAAATAAACCTAACGCTTCAATGAATAAAGAGGAAGATAAGAACTCGAAAAATGGCAGTGATATTTTAGATTCAGATCCTAGCAAAATCGTATTGCAAAACAAAAATTCGGAGTCTCGCACCTCAATCATCGAGAAAAAGAGTACGTATGTATGTGATCAAAATATCACATTAACGTAATATTTGAATTTTCTGTTTTCAATTCTTTCTTACTTCATCTACGGTAATTTTTATCTAATATATATAATTTTTTTTTTCAGATGTCAACGTATCTAATTGTGGATTAGATGAAAATGCACCAACACCTAAACACTTAGCTACATCGACGCAGACCGAAAATAGTACCAATCAACCAAAGAAAGCTTTAAAAAGAAATTACAGCAAAATTCAACGTACCTAGACAACTATCTTCGCGAAGCATTGGCTGCAAGAGACATACTTATCAGTCTCAAACCAAACAACAACACTTTTCGTAGAGTAATAGAGTGCAGTCATACAATTGATTTTTGTCCAAAAGATTCGATAGGCCAATTGATAGGCTTCACACAACAACTTCTTTCATCAAACATCTCTCATAGCTCTGATCTACCTGTATCCATACTCAAGGTCAACGCTCTACGAATTACGTGCAACATTACCACTGGTGCCTACATAAGTGGAAAAAAGTGCATACTATACACGAATTCTTCCCAGCAGTACCACCAGGCTACGATTATCGAAGTTCCATCTCAAGTTATTTACCTTCCAATCACTGTGAAAAGCTTAGATCAGATTCAAATTCGTATAGTCGATCAAGACGGACACTTGGTTAATTTTCGCGGTGAAGTAATAACAGTGAAATTACATCTGAAGCAAGTATAATGGGCATCGTTTACGGTTGCAGGTATATAAGGAATCGAAAATGTCGAAAAGTCATCAGTCGTCCGCGAACGTTGAGAACGCTAACACGGCAAAACATTCAGTTTCTAAAAAGCTTCGGCTTAAGAGTTGGTGGAAAATAACGTGTATATTCTTCTGCTGTCAAAATGAAAGAAATTCTAAATATACAGTCACCCATGACATTCGATGAGTCAATATCTCATTATGTGATTCACGCTCATCAACCTTACAACGTTTCATCTTACAATACTAGTGATGAAATTCGCATCTCGGTGCAACATCAAGACTTGTGTCTTTTGCCGTCAGCTAGTTCGCTTCATGTATGTGGTTGGCTAACCAAAGCTGATGGCACTCTCGTGAAAAATACAAAGTTGGTAAAGAACGCCGTCTGCCATATGCCATATATAAGAAATACGATATGAGATAAATGCTATAGAGATCGATAAATGTAAAAATGTCGGATTAACTACTCTCATGAAAGGCTGGATATCGATTAATCCCAGTCAAAGTCTAATCATACAAAATGCTGGCTGGCTCGACGTTGAGGAAAAAGAGAATTTGATAAATAGTGAAGGATACTTTCATATATCTATACCTCTAAGTATGATTCTAGGCTATACTGAAGACGATCGCAAGGTAGTCGTTAACGTGAAGCATGAACTCATTCTCACTAGATCGAGAAATGATCTGAATTCCGTAATACATACACCTACGAAGGACGCAACTGCAACTACTGCAGCAGAGTAATAGAATTTCAAGATTGAGTTGATGAAAGTTGAGTGGCTCATGCCATATGCAGTATTATCTTATCAGCATAAAATCCGGATGCTTAGTCATACTCAGAAGGGTAAATCGATTGATATGAGTTTTCGTAGTTGGGAGCTGTACGAATACCCACTGCTTCCTACTACACCAAAACATGTTTGGACAGTCAAAAAATCTAATCAGTTAGAAAAGCCTCGCTTCGTTATTCTGGGCTTCCAGACGCATCGAAAAGGAATGAGAGAAGTAAATTCTAGTCGTTTCGATCACTGCAATATCAGTAATGTTAAACTCTTCTTAAGTTCACAATACTATCCTTATGGAAATCTAAATTTAGATATTGAACGTAATCAGTATGCTCTACGATATGTATGCCAACTTTCAACATGCATACTATGACAAGAGTATTGAGCCTATGCTGAAAAAGCAACACTTCAACTATCTACCTCATGTATAGTCATCGATTGTTCAAAGCAGAACGAAGCTTTCAAAAACGCGTCAGTTGATGTCCGGCTGGAATTTGAATCCAAAAATAATTTTCCCGTAGGAACCTCTGCTTATTGTTTATACATGATCGCATAGTTCAGTATAATTGTCCAAATAGCGTTGTGAAAAAACTCGTTTGATTTATTTAATAACACTCATTGTATCATAACAAAAATCGATTTCATGGAGAGATTTGAAACTTGCATTCCAATGCTCTCCTGAGTAGAGCGCTTTCATCTTCCCACTCTTGCACTACTATGCGCGCGCATTCAAGCCTACTTTCTTGCGCTGCTTGTGGTGGGGATGGTAGTAGTGGTGGGGAAGTTCTGCTCCCTCCTTTCTGCTCCACCCTTCCTGCTCCCCCCTTTCTGCCCTCCCTTCCTGCTCCCCGCTTTCTGCCCCCCCCCCCTTTCTGCTCCCTTCTTTTCGGCCGTGGTTATGGGAATAGCGGCTCTACTCAGAAATCGGTTTGCATTTATTGTAATTTCATTTAAATTGGTTGGAATCGGTGTCTCTGCACTTCCTATACAATTATCGCCAAGACGAGAAGATAATATACAGCGACGCATCCCTTCTCGTCACCTTGATCGTTGCAGCTAAGCTCCTCTTCGCGGCGGATTTACTTTCGGCATTAGTTCTTTTATACACTTGATTTTCCGACTGCTTCAATTATAGCGTGGAATATACCAATTCGCCAATGATTGAATTACGTAGAAGAACGTTGAAGTTTATAGGAATTAAACTTTTATTTTATACACATTTAAGAAATACTTCTTACTCATGTAAAGGGGATTTTGGGATAAAAACTATGTTTTGTGTTTGACGTTGTTGCAACAGACCGTAGCTTGTCGCGTAGCTGGATCACGCGCTCCAGTGACTTATTTTACAGTGCAGTCAACCTGTAAGCGCAAACGAACTTTATATATGCATCCTTAGTATTTAGTATTATCGTTTTTCATTTAATATTGGTAAAGTATATAGTTGTTCATTTTATAACTTTTTAAAGTGGTAAGTTTAATGTATACCTTGCTCCTTGCTGCAGTCGAAAACGAGGGATTCTCCGTCAGGTATTAACTGGGATTTTATGAACAAAAGGGAAGTGCTTGTTGGTAAATTTGGAGACACAGATATGGTTGGATTTTTCCGAAACAGTTTATTTGTAGGATATATGCCTGGGTCAGACTTCTTAAGATCCATCGTGCTTCTTAAAATTTCATATCACGACTGACTCGATATATTATAAATATGAGCATTTATTAGACCCTTAGTCAGTCTCGCATGAGCTTGTTAAGAGCTAGCATCATGCATCAGAAAAAATTTACAGGTTTAGTGAATACATTGATTAACAAATTACCCATTGAACTTCATGTGCCTGGTTATCAGTACTGTGGTCCAGGTACTAAACTTGCTAAACGTTTAGCTCATGGTGATTCAGGAATAAATCCTCTAGACGCTGCTTGTAACGAACACGATATTACCTACTCAAAAAATCCTGATAACATTCAAGAGAGAAACGTAGCTGATCAGATTTTAGCTGAGAAGGCGTGGCAGAGAGTGAAATCTAGAGACGCTGGTTTGAAAGAGAAAGCGACAGCTTTCGCTATAGCAAATACCATGAAGTTAAAATCAATGCTTGGTTTGGGTGTTGGAAGAGGAAGAGTAAGAGGAGGTGGCAGGCGTAGATCTAATAAACTTAATAAAACGATTTCAAAGAAAAAGATTACACTGAAAAAATTGATCAAGTCAAAATTGAAAAAGTAAAGTTAATGTTTCACGCATATTGCCTGTTCCCAACAAAGTAGGTGGCTTTCTTACAGCACTTATCCCACTTTTTGCTTGTCTCAGTACAGTAGGCTCACTTGCAGGAGGAGCTGCAGGAATCGCTAAAGCAATAAATAAAGCAAGTGCTACTAAGAAACAAATGGAAGAGCAAAAAAGACATAATGAAAAAATTGAAATGTTGGCACTCGGTAAAGGACTGTTTCTAAAACCTCATCGTAAAGGTTTCGGCATCTTTCTGAAGAAGAAGAAGAACAAAAAGTGTAAAGGAAGAAAAAAAAAACTTCGATGAAATAAGATTGCCTAAACGTGCACTTACCGACTACTGTCTGCTCAAATATGTAAACCTAATGAATATACCAAATTTTCGAGGAGTTTTTATGAGAAATGCTCTGCCTTCAAACGGTTGTCGAGCCATAGAATCGGCAGTCATTAATCTGGATGATGCAAGTGGACCTGGCACGCATTGGGTAGTTTATCGAAAAATTGGTAATGAGGTTACATACTTTGATAGTTTCGGTGATTTATAACCACCGCGAGATCTTATGAATGATTTGAATTAGTCTACTCAAGATGGTTGTTGAATCAATGACTCTCAGCCTTTCCGGCATCTCCTCAACCCTTGAGACGCACTATTTTCTTCCAATAGAACTGGATTTGGATAAGCAATACAGTCTTGGACTTGTTGAGCTGCTAACTTTTAATTCTATACCGAGCGTCGATGAAAACTGTAATAAATTTTATGTTGGTCAAGAAATAATTGAACTACCTACTGGCAGTTATGAGATTGAAGATATTGATCGAACTCTACAAGGTATCCTCGATACTCGAGGTATAAAAGTTAGTATCAAACCAAATAATAATACGTTACGAAGTGTTATTATGTGTAGTCATGAAATAGATTTCCGACCAACTGACTCGATTGGTCGTCTACTAGGATTCACTCCAAGACTTTTGAAGCCCTATATAAGTTACAACTCAGATTTACCAGTAGCTATTCTCAAAGTGAACGCTCCATGCCAGAAAATCAAGGTTATAAGAAGTTCTGAAAGATTTTATAATATACATGACTTTACAAATAATGTTTTATGTACCTATCTTTTTTTGAATAAAGTAAAATAAAGATGAATATTTTAATGTATTTATTAATCTTAACCTTTAATCCTACAAATCCTATTCCAAATTATGCATCGCATCCCAGGTCGATAAAGTAAATTACTGATGCTCACTCTGATCTCACCGTCGACAACACTGGTTTGAGGCGCCACCGTCGGCAACACTAGTTTTTCTCAACTTTCAATCCTGCAAATCCTATTCCAAATTATCCATTCCAGGTCGATAAAGTAAATTACCTCTGAGCTATGGAGGGGGGGGGGGTAACGGGGGGCGCCACCGTCGACAACACTGGTTTATGGGGGGCATCACCGCTGACAGCACGGTCGATATGCAATGCTCTGTCGGTAAAACAGGGATCTACTAATATGAGTAGCCGCACAGCACCTACTACTAATAGTCACAAAGGTAAGAACTTCAGGACAAGCACAACGTCCGCGCGTAAGTATAAAAGCGGACTCAGCATCGTCCACCAAAAGCGGACAGACTACAGTCCGCGCACGAGAGTGGCCGCGCATGTCCCACCAACGCAACAGTCACGCGTACACTTGTGCATTTAGATATATATTGTATATCTATATATCTAGTCCATCCATTCAATTTAAGTATCTCAAGTAACAATAAAGCTCTTGAGCTTATGCTAGTTCTTACGAATGAATAATTATTTGTAAAACTCGCGCAGCCCGTATCCCTATCAAATACGGTCTTTACAAAATGGCATCCCTTGTGGGGAACTAGCCATTGTTACTAGAGCAACAATTAGACTAGAATTCTGAATTTTTTTGAAAAATTAACTTAGAAGTTTTGAGTAGAATTTTTGGAATTTAGTAATTGGAACTAAAAAGAATATTTTTTTTTTCTAAAAAGAATTTTTGATACTAAAAAGTATTGAATCAAGTAAATACAATGGCAGATGACTTAAATCAAACTAGGGAGCAGATCCTGGCCTTGCCGGACGTCGGCCAGAGAATAGCAGCTCTCGATCAGTTTTACCGTGTCCAGCAATTAGAACGCGATCGACAACTGCTGGACGTGTCACGCAGCGTGATAGAAGCCAGTCAAACACAAAACATTTCCAGAGCAGTAATGCATATACCGGAGTATGACGGAACCAATTTAAATTTAAAACAATTTATACAAGACGTAGTCAATGGTTTTACCTCGCTCCCAGCAGAAAAATAACCTCAATTTTTAAGGTTCGTGATATCACGGCTAAAGGGGAAGGCGAAACAATCGTTGAAAGGCAATACTTTCCAAACGTTAGCCGAGCTTAAGAAACACCTCAGAGACTGCTTTGCCCCTTCAAGATCTTACGGATATTACTTGAACGAAATTCAAACTGCATCAATGAGAAAGGGACAGAATGTCCGGCAATTTTACGTACGTCTGAATGCTCTGATAAATAACGCCATAGCGGCTGTTAAGGAAGAACTGATGGCCACTCAAGCTGCAGTGGACCAAAACACTTGGAGTTGCTCGGGCTCGTGTACTCTGTCAATGGTCTTCCTGACGGTTGTCAAACAGGAATCATAAACACAGCTCCACAAACACTAACGGCGGCATTCAACACTGCAATAAAGTATGAGAAAGCCAGAATTAAGATGTATGGTGAAAGCTATGAATACCCTAGAGTACACTACGTGTACTGTAAACCGGAACAAGCCTCGAACGAAAGAGAAGATCCCGGGAATTACCAGCATTTCGTGTCACACAGACATCATGACGACTCAGAGAGTAACATCCCTAAAAAGGTGAATTTTAACGATCCTGAGCCGAAGAGAAACGAGGTAAATTATACATATGATCCGAATGACACTCACTGTCCTAGAACAACAATTGAAAATGGGAGGATAAAAGCTCCTCCTCAATTCAGCTATGCTAACGCACCCGAACCCACGGGTCCTGTAAGTATATTAAAACGGACGCCTGGACAGGCCAGAAGTCGTTTAGTGTCCCCAGTACCGAGACATCCATCAGAAACGATACAGCAAGGACACTATGGACATCCCTATCCACCAATGATGGGACCGTATCCGTACATGCCACCCAATCCTTATTGTTTTTATCCACCCGGGAATCCTGGATTCCCTTACCCTTACATGAACCCCTACATGCCTTACCCAATGCAACCGCTTATGCCTGGCATGGACTACCATCTACCTCATGCAAGGCCAGATAATCGGCTGTACGATCTTATAACGGACAAGTCCAGATCAAATTCACCATACCGCGGTGACAAGAATCATTTAAACTGGGAAGCAGGTTATCGAAAGGACGCAGCGATGAGCTCACCATCCCAACAGCGTCCCATGAGCCCAAGAACAACAACCGCAGAGGATATCCAACACAAATAATTTGAATCACTACCGCAGACCGGACAACACCGTCCATAAAACTACGAGTAGACCAGCTAGAGACAACCGAGGCCATCTGTTTAATCGACACCGGGTCACAGATAAATGCTGTAAAGCACAGTTCACTAAAACCAGAAACTGTAATAGAACATGACAACTTTATGCACATTATGGGAATCTCCCCTAAGGCATGGTGACTCAAGGTACAGTAAAATTAACAATAATGGGCAAAAAACACCTCTTTCATGTCCCACGTGCAGAGACTCCGTTAAAAGAGGATTTAACACTAGGAAATCCGTTTTTGTATTATGAAAAAGTGAACATTATGTTCGGGGACGAAGTATTGATTACGGAAAGCCATCCTATAACTCCCGTCCCGTTTATGCACAAAGTATTCCCGGAAAACGAGATACATCCGGACGAAAAATACGGACCTTTGGGACACGAAAAGTTTCCAGTCAAAAGTGCTACCTCTTTTTATATGAAGTACGAATTTCCATTCGAAAATGAAAACGTCGAACCCGAAACGTTAGAAAACCTTTTAGTAATAAGGACTTTAAGTCACACGGTAAAACAGTCATTAAATTACCAGCTAAAGCAAAGGTGCCAATACGAATCCCAGCTACGAAAGACTCAGTAGTAGGCCAAGCAACAGAGATCAGAAAGTACGTGTACCTTGACAAAAATAATTACAGAATCGGACCAATGGCATCGTGTCTTGGAATAGTTGCTGATGGTGGGTGCATAGTTTGTAACTCTAATTTTCATGTCATATTTTTGTAATTAGCGTAAATATTTGGAAAAAAGCCATTTTTCGCGTTTTTTGCGTATAACATTCAAACTATTCATCCGATCGTAATACCGTCAATAGACGATTTTTAGAGAATGAAAAGACGAATAAAATGCGACTTCGAACGTCCCGATCGGATTGATAGACTCCGAGAAAATCTAAAAAAACTCAAAAAATGACGATTTTTCAAAAATTCATAACTTTGTTAATTTTTAATATGTAGCCCTGTTCTTTTGAATTAGAGTAGGTATTAACGTGTTCTTTCATAATGCAAAACCTGGACTATGTCCGATGAATACTTTCGGAGTTATAGCTATTTGAAAATTTTAACCCTTTTTTTCGCGGAGGGCTGTATGCTCGTGTATTTATCCGATTTTCCCGTTTCGTAAAAATTTGGAAAATATAGATCAAATACTACAACACCTCATCTCGCTTTTTTGAAAAAAATGATTGCTAAGGGTTGAGAAATCGATGCGAACTTGCGCTGAAACCGCTGAGCGCGAGTGAGTAGTCAGGTGGTGGGGGAGTACGAGAAAATAGCTTTCCTCTTATGATGTTGAGTATAACAAACCATCGTAACTGTGAAAAGTTGATAACTATCGAGAAAAGTTGATAATTTCTAGCTGTTACACTGATTTTTTGTAAAATTTGATGACAATAAGGGATTCTCCAGATAAAATTACCCCGGAATATGAAAAAAAAACGTCTAGATAGCTTAATTTATAACCGAAATGAACGAGTGAAAAGATTAGCGGCGCGCGCCAAGCGCGCTACTATATCTATAGGTATCGTTTCCCCTCTTCCCCCACTACCTGACTACTTCAAGAAACGGGAAAATCGGATAAATACACGAGCATACAGCCCTCCGCGAAAAAAGGGTTAAAATTTTCAAATCGTTATAACTCCGAAAGTATTCATCGGACATAGTCCAGGTTTTGCATTATGAAAGAACACATTAATACCTACTCTAATTCAAAAGAACAGCGCTACATATTAAAAATTAACAAAGTTATGAATTTTTGAAAAATCATCATTTTTTCGAGTTTTTTTTTTATTTTCTCGGAGTCTATCAATCCGATCGGGACATTCGAATTCGCATTTTATTCGTCTTTTCATTCTCTAAAAATCATCTATTGACGGTATTACGATCGGATGAATAGTTTGAATGTTATACGCAAAAAACGCGAAAAATGTCTTTTTTCCAAATATTTACGCTAATTACAAAAATATGACATGAAAATTAGAGTTAGAAACTATGCACCCACCATCAGCAACTATTCCCAGACATGATGCCATTGGTCCGATTCTGCAATTATTTTTGTCAAGCTAAAATGCTCTGTTGCTTGGCCTATAGTTGAAGAGGCGTACCACAGTCCCGGGCGTGTACCTTGGAGAAGATGCGGTTACCGATGAAAACGGATACTGTAACGCTATGGCCATAAATACGAGAGAAGATCCAGTGGAAATTGAAATTACTCCTCAATATCTCGAATCTTTTGATATGAGCGAAGACGACGACTTTCTCGAGTTTCCCTTGGGGGGGCGAACCCATTACAAACCAAGAAGATAGAGAAAAATACATCATGGATAAGGTACAGCAATCTTACCATACAAGCCAAGGACTAAAACAAATACAGCGAATAGTGAGATAATATTCACATGTATTCTATTTGCCTGGAGATCCGGCCCCAAGAACGAATCGTATGAGACATAAAATCCGGACAACGGACGAAGAACCAGTCCGAGTTAAATACAAGAGAGGACCGACAGGACAAGATGAGGAGTTATTTAACCAACTACAGAAACTCCTGGATGCCAATGTTATCCGGCGTTCTAACAGTCCATTTTGCAGTCCTTGCCGAATTGTCCCCAAGAAACCAGGAACAGATGGAAAAAGAAAATTTCGCTTAGTCATAGATTACAGGAAACTGAACGCCAAGACCATTAAAGATGCCTACCCTCTACCTAACATTTTAGAGATACTCGAGCAAATTGGTAGCGCACAGTATTTTTCAGTTTTCGACGTAGCAATGGGGTTTCACGAAATTGAGCTGGAACCTGAGGATATACAAAAGAAGGCTTTTAATACTAAGTATGGACATTTCGAGTACTTATCTATGCCGTTCGGACTTACCAACGCACCCCTGACTTTCCAGCGACTAATGGACTGTGTCCTATCAGGCCTACAGGGTGTGGAAATGTATGTATTCCTCGACGACATAGTAATTTATGCGCATACGTTGGAAGAGCACGAAGAAAAGGTAAACAAGGTATTTGAGAGACTATCAGAGGCAGGACTACGCCTACAAATCGATAAATGCCAATTTTTAACGCCAGAAATCGTATATTTAGGCCACATAATTGACAAAAATGGGGTTAGGCCAGATCCATCTAAAATTTCTGCAGTAAAGGAATTTCCACCTCCAACAAACCAAACTGAAATACGCCAATTCCTTGGATTGGCAAGTTATTATAGAAGATTTATTCTCAATTTGGCAGAGAAGGCTCAATCAATCAATTCACTGTTGCAGAAAAATAATAAATGGGAGTGGACTGATGCGCAAGAACGAAGTTTTAATACCTTGAAGCGGGCTCTCTGCGAAGCACCGGTGTTAGCCTCGGTGGATCTTAATAAGCCTTTTATTTTAACTCCTCACGCTAGTGACAGTGCTATAGGAGCAGTCCTCAGCCAAGGTGAACCGGGAGACGACCACCCGGTAGCGTATATGTCCAGGTCCCTCAATAAAGCGGAAAAAGCTACTTAACTACTGAAAAGGAGTGTCGCGCGGTGATTGACGCTGTGGATTACTTCAGACACTACCTATATGGTAGACACTTCACCATCTATGGAGATCACGAACCGTTAACGTGGATTGACTCCCTGAAGGATCCCATGAGCAGACTAAACCGTTGGAGACTGCGACTAAGAGGATATTATACGTTCCGGTATAAACCCGGAAAACTGAACACGAACGCGGATGCGTTGTCCCGAAATCCAATTGATAATAGGACTTTGGAGCAGTCAGAAGTACAGCAGAATTCTGTCCCGAGTAAAGTCAAGCACTCTGGACGTACAGAAGAAGAAACTAGGAAGAAAGCCGGGTTCCAAAAACGCAGTACTGACTGTGTCTAAGGGTATGGAGGGCGGACAAGTAAACTTGGATGCCAGCACCATAGCGAAGCGATTAAAGAGAAGAAAAGCGGACCTGTCAAGGATGGTAGCCTTTTCAGAACCGCTAGTAACAACATCGGAATTTTCGTCCAAAAGCCGCGTTGATACATCAGACACCACTCTTACAGAGGATAACTGAATGAAAACTTCGGACCCGCCACCCATATCACAGAGTAATAAATCAATACTTCCAAGTCTGGTACTTAACGACTCTGTATCTGAAGTCATAACGCGTACCGAAGCAGATGACAACGATAAGAGCCCAGGCGAAAGTGAAGTGGAAGAGGTTATACAAGGAAAAAGCGGACAAGTGAGTAGACCGCGTCCGGAAACAAACACTTATCCGACGAAGTGCGTGCTTGAGTCACCTTTGAAGGATTCGTCAACATCGAGCAGTGAAGGAGAATTACTAGTACCTCAATTGCAGTCAACAATGAGGAGGTCTATGACCGGACAAGTTATGGATAACAGTGAATTACATGAGCTGTCCAGGATACATAAGAATGGTACCGTTATCAGCCACGACACGCCAAACTAGGCTAGTAATAGAGGTGAAGAGACTACGCTCAACCAGAAATCATCATTATGTTGGGACAACTATACGGAACAACATCCAGAGTCCTCGTATTTCCGAGAACAAGAAGTTGAGGAAACGGACGAGGAAGAATGGGATATACAAAATGCTTCCAGCTGGATTTCTGCCAGGAAAGCTAAGTCACTATCCCCCTCACCTTCTAAACCAGATGATGCAATACCAGAAGAATTTATCAAATCTAAGCAGGACAGGTCCGTGCCCAGCAGTACGTTGAGAGAGTGGATGTTAGAGTACGCTGAGAGCAAAGCCAGTCCAATATGTATGAAGTCTCCTCTAAAAGCCACAAAGGCAAGTTCCACTGCTTGGAATGAAGAGACAATGCATACAACGAATTGGCACAATTTATCTACGATAGAGCAAGAAGATAGCGAGGAGGAGACAGAAGACGAGAGTCGACCAGTAAAAGGTAAACGTTTAGAGAAAGTAGCAGAACAGATAGTTGCGAAAGAAGGTAAATTATGTGTCGATAATAAAACAGTATCAGAAGAATCTGGAATTAGAGGTGAGGATGTCTTAAAGGAGGTGCCTGTCCTGCAATCTACAGAGACTACAGAAACAACTAATTTCGTAAAACTTCCAGCAACCGCACCTTTGACACACATAGTGGAACCAACAAACGTTAAAGAAAGATTGAGGATGTTGAGTACAAGAGATTGCGTGACATACTTAAAAGACAATATAGTCCACTTTGTCTCCAAAAACTTGAACCTGTCTACAGGTACTAACAAATTGCTAGCGGACATAGAAGCTGTCGACCAAGAAGATCTGGAGAAGGCAAAAGCCAACATAGGCGATGTAATCATAACTATCAACCGGAAACGTTATATCTTCAGCCTAGTTGTAGCTAACAAGGCGGGAGATGAAGTTAATCCAAGTGACCTAAATAAGTGCTTAGAAACGTTAAAGGAACTCTTCTTAGAAAAGAAACTGCGTTCTTTCAGAATAGCTAGAACAGCGGAGATAACTGACACTTTGCCTAGAAGAACCTTGGTGCAAAGATTTAAGGAAGTGTTCCATAACGTTGACATGGCGATAACGTTTTGCTATGGGACATGTAGGATAGTTCCGCCAGAGTACCGCTTAGCAATCCTAGAAGACTATCACAACAGCCTATTTGGGGGACACAAAGGCATGGGCAAAATCTTAAGACGTATCCGAGAAAAATATTACTGGAAAGGAATGAAGGAGGACATTCAGGAGTTTGTCCGTAAATGTTCGACGTGTCAAGAACAAAAATTAGTGCGAATTAAAATACGAGAACCGATGGTAATTACGGATACACCAAGTGAAGTGTTCCATAAAGTAGCCATCGACACAGTGGGACCACTCTGTAAAACTACGAAAGGAAATTTGCATATTTTAACAATGCAATGTCAATTTTCGAAATTTCGCATAGCAGTGCCCATACCCAATATAAAAGCAATCACCATCGCAGATGCCTTGTCCAGACACTTATTTGCGCAATATGGAGTACCTCGAATCATATTGAGTGATAGAGGCAAAAGCTTCCAAAATAAGTTATTATCGGAGCTGTCCGAGATTTATCAGTTTAAGCTAAATACAACAACAGCCTATCATCCGCAATCGAACGGGTCGTTAGAAAGAAGCCATGCAGTCTTGGCGGACTTCCTGAGAAACAAAGCGTCCAGCAAGCAGGACTGGGACAAAGTCGTACCATTTGATATGCACGAGTACAACACATCAGTACATGCATCGACAGGTTATACTCCGTTTGAGTTAGTATACGGACGTCCAGCCAGAACTCCAAACAGGCTACCGAACGAATACGAGCTGGAAACGTATAACGCATATATACAAGAACTGACCGAATGCTTACGAGAGATTGTTGGCGAGACTTCGTGCCGCTCTAATCAGCCGTGTCCCACAGACACCATAGTAGCGCCACCTCTTGTTCTACGGCGTTACTACTACTCTTGCTGTGAGCGCGCGTGCTGCTGCGCGCTATCTCTTGACCGTTCGCCTTCGAGACAGCAACAGCTCCCGCTGATCATTACTGTGTGCTTGTGCTTGTGCTGAATAAAACTAATTTAAATTAAAACAAGTGATTTTGTGCTTTTACGTCATCCCCTTCATCTCCAAGGAGCATCACTCCAACAGAAATGCAAACAATAGCTCGAGGTAACCTCATCGATTCCAAATATAAAAACAAACAATATTACGACAGAAAAGCAAGACCATTAAACATTGAAGTATGAGATGAAGTAAGAGTACTCAAAGAGATAGATATGGAAAATTAGATAAATATTACAATGGCCAATTCATAGTGAAAGAAATCAGAGATAATAATAATGTGATAGTCGAGTCAACAAATGGCAAATTAATAGTTAAACATAAGGATAAATTAGAGAAATTCTTTAAATAATCCCTCAGTAAAACTCCGTTGTCTTTTATTACAGGAAGAGGGTTCGGACAGTTTCAATGATGGCGCTCCTTATGATCTCATGGGTACCATGCTCTCAAGGCAAGAACGAGGATAGTCCACCGTATTACAAGCTGACACCATTAACGCAAAATCCATGAATATATTACGAATATATGGGCGAGGTGAAGATCGAGAGAGTAAAATGAAAAATAGTAGTCACCCTAGATTTCACGAAGTGGAATGATTCAATAACTTGGAGAGAAAAACAAATGTTTAAAATGATTACTACTTGCAACGATCAGCTTAGTAAACAAGAAAACAAAGAATTTATTTCAATTGATAAGTTAGACTTAGCAATGAAAACATTAAAATCATTACAAGAATACCTTCACATATTCTTTGCACCCTTATTAGTTGTCCCAGACAACAGCTTCATTCCATACACTCACGCTTTAGTCCAGACTTTATTGAAATGGGTATACCAATTTGACCAATCATTAGAGCACAGTATCAACTCCTATATAACCCTTGTGAACACCATTGAGACAGCTACGAGAGGGTACTTACATCTATTGTTGTTTACACACGAGCAACTGCAATCGATACTTAAAACATTAAATGGACACACGCTACCGTGGGAGCACAGCACTGTAACGGTAGAGATGTTACTTGCAATGTCCAAAGTCAGTGTAAACACGGTAGGAGGAAAATTAGTTTTGATCCTGGAATTTCCACTATCAGATAAGGCAAGATATTCACAATATAAGATACATCCACTACCAATTCCTCGAGAAATCATGACTAATGCGACGTACTATGTAACGTTAGTTCCGCAATATTCACACTTAATAGTGTCACACGACATGCAAAATTATTTATTAGCTACAAAAGAGTATATTGATACATGCATCGAAAAGTAATTATGTGCCCACCATACCTGCCTTTTAACATCGACAACGATAATAGTCCCTGCGAGTTTGCACTACTTGCACGACCAACTCTCAAGCTACACTAAGAACGTGTAAACTAGCTATATCAACTACGTCCACTCCGTACTGGGAAAAGCTCGGTAGTACCGATGAGTGGCTATTTTCAGTCATCAAACCGACCCAAATGCGTATCATGTGTAATGAAGAACGCAAAGTCGAATTAACAATAAACGGGACAGGTATATTTACGCTACGTGGACAGTGTTATGGTCACACTAACCAAAACATACTGTACGGAGTAAACGTTATAGAAGCAAATGAGACTTATCTGTACGATCCAGGTCTCAAATTTGACTTAAAATTTTCAACCGATAGTATCATGAAGGCTTATAAGTCATTTAACGGATATTACGAACAAGGATAAACAACAAATTCGTAAGTGGGCGGATAGTGAAGATGCTATCACGCTCCAACAGATTGAAAATAAATTTACGGAGATTGCAGCACAAAAGAGAGAGAAATATATGTATGCGTCATACATTTCCTCGGCGGCGATAAGCCCAATAATTATAATGGCGTTAATAGTAATTATTATACAGGTATGGTTGCATTAAAAGAGGATGCAGCTTCTGTGTCCCAAAAAGCAACCGCATTCGCAGGAATAAGACCAAGACAGTTGAAAACACCAAGGACGAAAACTTTGAATTACCAACAGGTAGACCTCTCTTGGCCTACGGTCCCAAGCAAACCTGTTGCGTCGCAACATTTTTTGTATTCTAATATTATTGCGCCTGCGCGCACAATCAGAGTGTGAGTGTGTATGCGCATGCGTGACGGGAGCTAGAGCCCCAAAATCTAGCGCGGTGGCAGCACCGAACGGTGTGGTCGCCGCCATCTTAGGCGACGCTTTCCCGCGTTTCTCGCGGCGTGCTCGCCAGTCCTCGACTATCCATTGTAGCGTGCGGAGCTCCCTCGGGACTTACCTTCTCACGGTGTGCCTGCGTGCACTAAATCGAAATCGATCTTTCCGTTTAACCAAACGGCGTGTATACTCTACACTCAACCAATCGTCTCAACTTATGTGTTCTTTTCGAGTACAAATCTATAACTAGTGTGTGTTTGAATCCGATAAAACATTCCGCGTGTATCGCTTGCGACCATTGGCGCGGTGTCACTTTGTAAAAATTCACTTTGTAAAAATCTTGTGTTCATCGTTTAGATTATTTCATCCAGTGTAATTGTTTTTCAATAAAAGGGTTTTTATGCCCGAAATTCATTCAAAATCCAATTTTATTTTTTCAGTGAAATATAACTTACAAATTCAATTTTAATATAACTAGGCTTCTTTGTGCGCAACACAAAAGGTCAAAATCTTTCAAAACCGCTTGCAATATGGGGGAGATCACAATCAATTTTAACACACATCAGTCTCTCCCTGCAGAGGCAGTCATACACATACCACCTGCGAAGATTCCAAATTATACACAGCTGGCAGTCTCTAGCTGCTAATAGAGCAGTATCGCGCTCGAAGTTGCGCCTTTAACTAAATTTAATAAACTAATAAAAAAAAACTAAAAAAACAAACAAAAATATATTTGGATAAAACAAAATGATTAAATTTCTAAAGGGAAAACTCAAAATAAAAACTAAAAATTTTAAATACAAAAATAGGAAAAATTATTATTAACGAAATAAAATATAATTGAAGCTTTCGGCTCCGTATCTCATTCGAGACTGACTCTGCAGAACACTCGAGGCGACGCTTGCCCCCGCCAAACCCCCGAAAACGGTCTCCCTTCCCCAGGCCCTTGCTTGCCTCGTCCGCTGGTCTGGATCGCCAGATGCCGATGCATCTGATATCCGTAAGTTTTTCCTCCGCGAAAAGCTATAAAAGTTCGGACCCGACGCTAAAAAAAACACGGTGACGCTCGCTCTCATGAAACAATAAATCCGGTCCCAACGCCGCGCTCGACGTTGAGCCGAAACATATTACGCGCACGCTCTCGCAGGCCCGAAAACTGACCCCGCGCCGAACCCGGCGCCGAGCCATAAAAGCTCCTCGACGCGAACAGGACCCTTTCTTTTCGATCGCGCACGTGCTCTGCAGTCGAAGCCGTCTTCACATATTATCCCTGCCCTGTTCCCGCATTCACTCGGGCTGTCACCCGCGACGCAGGGAAAACCTTTTTAGAGGAAAACCTACGCCAGGAACAGAGCGCACAAGAAAAAAAATATCTTACTTTAAACACGCGCACAACTCGTTGTTGACCATAAGTCTAAAACTAAAGCTCCCATCCGCACGCCCGCTCGACTGAAGCGCAGAATAGTGACTCCATGCTTTCCCTTCATGGCAGTCGATCCGGACAACATGCTCCCAACAAGCTACGCTTGTCTAAGCCTAATCGCGTCCGCGCAGGAAAATCTCGGCTTTTCCTCGCCCCGTTGTCTCTCCAATTACCGGGTGTATCCACCCGAGGGAGAGGAAAAGAAATACTCAGTACTCAAGTGGCCACATATACCACGAGGCCTACGCGTCATTTTGCATGACGCGCTGGAGCATTTGTCCGCCGATCTCTACTCTCGCTTCGATCCGCGCCCGTACGTCAGGAACACAGTCTATCAAGTGCAAGAGCAGGATCAAACCAACAGTTAACAGAAAGAGGGAGAATTTCCAGCATTTACTCCTTGAATGACTACGTAAGACCATTGACAATCCAAGGAAGCTCATTGTATTAACGAAACTTCGAGCTTGTGTGTTCGAACAGAACTGGACTTACACGACAGACAGACGCAACTGAGTGCGGACAGATGTTTGGACTTACTGTTACCGACGACTGTGTCCAAACGTGTCCAAACAGACGATTCCTGATCAAGAACATTTTTTTTCTAATTATATATATTTTTTCTCGATAACTTATTAGGACTGTAATTGGTGCAGTGCATTACGAGCACTATAGTAGATTATGAATTCATTAACTTATTAAATGAAATATAAATAACGTATTCCGGATTCATTTTATCCAGTTATATTTTTTTTATTATATATAAGGATAGATTAAAGAAAAATTACAGTAACAAAATATAGTATAAGCAAATTGATTTATTAATTCTAAAATATGAGGAGAGATAAATTTAATAATTGTATTAAGCGCACATAAAATTAAACTAGACGAACAAACAGGAGAACTTTCGTTAGGATAACGTGAAGTCCTTAGTAATTGGCGATCCAGCGGTTGATGGTATATAACAAGCCGACCGATGTATAGGACAAGGAGCTCTTGGTAAATCTCGACCTTCACAGAAAAGCCTTCTGCAGATACAAAATGAAACTCTTCCGACAAAAACAGCCGATCCAAGTGCGTCGTAGAAAGGTAAATCAAAACATCCCTGAATGCGTTTGTTCATATACCGGTAGTCAGCCCGCAAAGCGCTTAAAGTGCTCCAATTAGCAAACTGCAAAAATAACAGGAACAATAGTAAATAAAAATTAGGATCGCACGAAAACAAAATGATAATTACAAACAAAAATAAATTGTACTTACATTCACACGCTCCCATCTTCCACCGGAACTAAACCTCTTGCAACGACGAACCATTGTAGCAATAATTTAATGAATGAATGTGAGCACGATCTGAATAATGTACGAGCAACGAATGCTACGAGATGCGAAAATCAGAAGTTGAAAATGAATTTGCTGACTTCAGTATAAAAAAAAAAGAAAATTTTTCAGGAGCGTACGCATTAATTCGACTGATGAGGGACAAATAAACTTTCAAAAAATATATTCTAGCACTTATTACCGAAAATAATAGTTTATGGCAAATTTTAGTAAAAGTTTTGTAATAATTAGTTTATCATTGACAGAGTTACTTTAATTTATATAAATTGGAAATTTTGTGACTATATATAGTTAGAGCATGCTTAATTAACAAATTAGGAACATAAATAACAATTTTTACATTGTAAATTTGTTTGCTATAAGCTTATAAATAATGTTTTGCAACTTTCGTTTTTAGACGTATTTCGATTCCCTAAAGTGCGGTAAAGTACTAAAAACCAAAAATTTTTAATAGTTTACGAGTTTCGGGTAATTTTTGTTAAATTGTTAATTAAGCATATTTGTGATAAATACATTAACTATTAATATCGTTAAAGTCTATAAAAATCATTAAGATATATGGAAGATTAAAATTATTATACATACCTGTACATGATTAGTATAATCACACACATACATGCAAAAGAATTAGAAAAAAAAAAGAATAGATTAGAAGTCGGTAAACCAGTAAGTGCTGCCATCGCTCGAATTTAATACGACATACAGAAGAAACACAACTTTCAAATCCAAAGTCGCAAGGCACCCGGAAATGAAGCGAAGGGGAAAGTGCATCACCCGGCGAAATGCTGACCTAGCATTTAGCCGCCGCACATTTGAGTCACATCGGTTCAGTCTACGTCCACATCACGTATACATCGTATCAAAATGACAAACAAAATCTTTGAAAAAGAACTAGTAGAAATGGCTAAGAAAATACTCGATAAAGCCATCAAACAACTTGAAGTGATGATAGGTGAAATGGTGATAGTAAAAGTGAATCCGAAAAAAATTCAGTGCAGTAGCTGTAGAGTGGGGTATAAATGAACAAGCACCCGAAGTACAAGAAAAGCAAGTACAAACGGACGTAGGAACAATTCCGCTGAAAACTGGCATTCCCATTACTACCAAATCATCAGTGGTGATAACGAGAGACACATGCATGCAGCGAACAGAGTCCGCCAAAGCAGTAACCCGTTTTGATCTCTCAATGCATACGCAGGAGGAAAAGCGCGGACATCAGCCGAGTCCGTCCGCCCACACTAGCATAAGCAGGTACGTTGAAGTCGAAGTGTCGCGGGAGTGTGACAGTCAGCCGACTCCGCAGAGTCCGCCGAATTCACCTGCACAGGTGCGTGCAGTGGAGAACGATATCCCGCTGCGTCTGCGTACACACACCAATGCAGGCGAGAGCGCGGAGGGGGACGAGTCGCGGAAGAAAGACAGTCCGCCGCGTCCGCGAGTAGATACAGGAGCGAGCGAGTGCGTGGAAGGGGACAACTTGCAGGAGAGCGATATACCGCCGTGTCCGATGACCCCGCCGCGTCCACCGAAACAGCTGATTCCGCCGACTACGCCATATCTACCGTGTCCGCCTAGTCAGCGCAAAGAATCAACAACAATAATTACCAATAAAAGAAGATCTCATCAGAAACGAGAGCCGACGCGTTGCGAAGGAGAACATTTAAAGAAGAAATCAAAAATAGAAACCGAAGAGGAAAAGGAAAAGAGGAGAGAGAAAGACAGGATTAGAAAACGAGAGCAGAGAACAAAACTCAGTTTTTTCTAGTTTTTTAACAAGTGCGTAAGAAGCGTTTGGTTGCTATCAATGAAAATGTTTGTCCGCGCGGGCCCAGCGTGTACGATTTGAATAAAGAGAGTTTGATATTAAGTTGCGCTTCTATAAATAACGTGTTGTTATTTACATTAACCCGTACCCGATTATAACAGTATATATCGCTTTTTAAGCTTTGAAATAAATTAAATACATTGAAATCATAATTTAAAGTATTTTACTGTTGATAAGAAACGCGGTATTTGATAGTATAGGATCGTATACAGTGCTGCGTGTGGTATATCTATGCTTGGACATATCAAAGTTTCCCTAGCGTAGCGCGCAGGCATTAAATCATTATTTCCTACCAGAGCATATATTTTTATTTGATTAGGCGATTCCAAAACAAGATTTCTAAGTAATTGTTAGTTAAATAATTACAATTAATTGAAGCTATTTATTTTTCAGTTTCAATCACAAAATATAGAATTTAAATGATTTTGTAATTTTTATAATTGTCACGTGTGTACACACGTCACGGGTTTCGAATTACTATGAAACGGTCACGACTTTTCTCGGCCCTGGAGTGTAAGATATATTAATTTTATTATCGAAAAGCAGTGAACATTTTCTTAATCTGTGTCGTAATTTTGAAGACAGATTCAAAATCAGTTTAATTTATAATTTTTTATAATGATTTTTGATAATAGTAGTTCAGGTCCGGGATACCAGGTAGTGAGGATTTATTGTAATTAAAATGATTTTTGTTTTTTATAACAAAAGTAGATATATTCAAATAAATATATTATAGAATATTGCGTAACTATTGCATATATTCTAAATATTACATAAATCAAATAAGTAAGTCCGCTTTGATTCTTACAAAATAAATAGATATACAGATACGCTTAAACTTGCGTTATCTAAGACCTCATGAGCAAAGATTTGACGTTTAGTTCTCTAGTTACTCTAATCTAAAGTAGGCTGTCGTCAGCCGCGCGCACACACACTAGCGCCACTGGCGTGTACGTGTGAATCTCTCGTTCACCGACGGGGCGAGTCTAACAATGTGTGCGTGCGGTCGGTAGAAGAGCGTTGAAAGTCTCTACGCTGAGGAGAGGGGGAAACCATGCTGAGAGAGTGCAGCAGCAAGCTGAAGTCCTCGCAGGGATTGTCGGTTGCGAACCTCCTTAAGATGGCAACACTGCTAAATCACCATGGCGCGAAAAGTGCGCGGCGCTATCACTCTTTCTCTTTGTCTCCGTCCACCATCGTGATCACTGCACTGCATCTGCCGGTTCGACTCGACTTCCAGAAAAATCGTCAGAAGTGGTATGCCGAAGTCTTGTACCAACAGAGGAAACGAGAAGAAAAATCCTAGTAGTAACCTCATTTCACCGCGTAGCCGAGTATAAGCTCAAGTGCGCTAGACCACGGCATAATGTTTATTTTTTATGACTTTTTCAGAATCTCGATCCAAACGAAGGATGGCGCCTACACCTGCCCGCAGTCAACTTCAGAAACACAAAGAGGAAATCACTTCTCTGAAGGCTGAATTAGAGACGGAGAAGCTACGAGAAAAATTAGAGATGAAAGTCAAGAAACTCTCGGAAAATCTAGAAGAGTCGCGAAAGCAGAAAAAGGAAATTGAAGGTTTATTTTATGCTACATGCATTAGTTTAGAAACTATAGTATTTGACACTCGCACACCGCGCTTCTGAGTTAAATTATTCCATTGCATATTTTATTTTCATTAATGATACAATGTCTTTTTTTGTACTTAGGAGTTCTCATAGTCAATAAATAACTTCAACTTTGCGTTACGAATGAGCAATAAAAAAGTGAACTAATTTATTCGTCACAAATAATCGAAATAAATTATTATAAAGCATACCATACAGATCCTCCGAAATGTGATTACATGCCATCTGACAAAGTTTGATGTTTTTAAATGATTACCCGAAGAAATTAACTTTGAATTACATGCAAGCTTTTTTTTATTTCTTACAAACTGTGTTTATAAAGATGATTATTTACAAACTCCAAACTTTATCTAACTTATTTTTTGGACTCTGAGTTGACTATGGGAGCCTCTCAAAATGATATTACGAATTTTTTGTGATGTAATATAATAACTTATTTATAGCAAGGATCGAAATTAAAACATATTTTTGTTATGAGGAGAGTAAAACAGAAGTCATGGCGACGTACATAAGGAATGATTTTGTCCACCTTGTAAAAAATAAGTCGCTCAGTGAAGCATTAGGTTATATAGAGCGTATGCAAAATACAGTCAATAGGTATCCTGTTACTGTATTCCAATCAGTTTTAAACAATGATGAGATAAATAGTTGTGATATAACCGTCCATTTGGTAAATAATGATTCAGTTAATATTAACAAAGAAAAGGATCATGTAATAAAGGACAACATTCATGAAATCTGTCTTGTAGCAAAAAATAGAAAAAATCGTAAAGATCTGATTAAATTAAGCGAGGAAGGTACAGAATTCCTTGAAAGATTTTTCGACGAGTCAGATAAAGAGTATGGTTTACGAGTATTTAAAGAATACTTTAAACTAACTCAGAATGGGCAGTCACTGCTTTATATGGTAGGGATAGTACCGTAGTAATGTAGTAAATGGTGTAACCTCATCTATGTGATACATTTCTGGTCCCGGAAGTGCGACAGTCTTTCATAATGAAGACGGCGACCAACTGAGCGTAAATTTATCCTTGGGCGGCAAATCTAAAATATATGCTTTTATTCCTTTAGAATTTGCAAAAATATTAGCGAAAAAAATCAATACAGAGCTAGAATGCGTGCTCTTTTATAAACCTGGATTATTAGTTAGTCCAAAATTATTAAATGAATTAAACATTCCTGTACAGTTTTATATTCAAACCCCGGGCGATTATATATATATATATATATATATATATATATATATATATATATATATATATATATATATATATATATATATATATATACACACACACACATATATATATACATATATATATGGGTGAATATATGAAAAGCAAGTGTTATTTCAGTTACGAAATTGTTCAAACGGTAAGTTTTAAAATAGTGAAAAATTAGAATCTGTCGCCAAAGATAATAAAAGAACTAAATGACGAAAGCTGATTTAGTT
>QLSS01000259.1:100950-123056 GCA_024372645.1 Trichomalopsis sarcophagae
AAAAGCAAGTGTTATTTCAGTTACGAAATTGTTCAAACGGTAAGTTTTAAAATAGTGAAAAATTAGAATCTGTCGCCAAAGATAATAAAAGAACTAAATGACGAAAGCTGATTTAGTTCTTTTTTTTGTGTAAAAAGTTACATCGCAATTTTCGTTAAGAAAATTTCCAATTGAACAAGCATGTAAATTTTATTGTCTATTTTTCGTAAAAGATTCAGCTTAAATGGAGCAGAAAGTCTTGAGATACGAGGGTGAAAACGTTGCGATATCGGAAAACTAGGCTGTCTTGTAAGGGCTGTAACTTTGGCTTCGACCAATGAGAATGAGCTCACAAAAAAAGGAATTGAAGGCCTTTCTGAGACGAAAACTTTAAGAAATTATTTTGCTCAGAAATTAAAGTATGTCAGTACTGCACGACCTATACCGCGAAATATGGTTAAATAAGGCCCTGAACCCCAACTTCGAGGACTTTGTAGATATGCTAAAATCCAAATAAACAAAACCAAAATAATTACATCTTTTTCTACTATATTTGGACTGTCTTTCCTGAAAATTTCAGCTAGATTGGGGCAGATAGACCTGAGATATAGAGGTGCCAATATGGCGATTTTGGAAAACTAGGCTATCTTCCAAGGTCTATAACTTTTTATTGGAATGATAAATTTGAGATTCTCAAAATGGAAATTAAAGATTTTTCCAAGACGAAGATTTAAAGACTTTGAGAGCTCAAATCGACTACAAAAGAAAAAAATGGCATGCGATCGAAGATACGCAAAAAGTGCAAAAAATGAGTGTTTACGTTTTGCCCTACAGCGCCATCTAACAGAAAAGGCCCCTTTAAGTCTGAGGTTCTTGGACTTTTTTTGTTAGAAAGCTGACGTTATAACGAGAAGATCCCTATTTTTTGGCTTATAAATATTGATTAGGTAACCCTGTGCAAATGTTTAAAAATAACCATTTTTTCACGATTTTCGAAAATTCAATAATTTATCACGGGAGCTAGGGGGCACCTAGATGGCTAAAATTTTAACATACAAAATCGGCGGGCTGATTGGGCGACCCCCCCCCCCATTTTATTTCTTTTATTACCTTATCGATACATAAATAAGTAAGACTATTGCGTACTACAACTAAAATTTAAATTCGAGGAAATTAAAATATTAAAGCGCATCAAGGTGCCAGCTACCGCTGACCCGGTGAAACTAGAGGGTTTTTGAGTGGCTCTGGATGATGCAAAGCGTGAGAACGGCTGCCTTTGAATAGCCCCCGGATTGCCCAAGAGCGGCGTACACAGGCGCTACATGTGAAACAAGGATCCTCTTATTTACAACTATTTACACTAGCAGGCTATAAAAATAATATTATCGATTACTATTATAAAACTATCTGATAAATTCTAATGTAAAAATTCTATTTACCTCTTTAATAATGGATATATTGTCGATCACTTGTTGCAGTCGACGTCCCATGGATGTGACCAGATTTTGAAAAAATTGAGGTTGCTCGAACTCTTCTATGCAAGTCCTCACCATTTGAAGCTGCTTGCGGTACCCAATCTCGAGTCATTCTGTCCCAGATATTCTAAATGTAATTGAGATCTGGTGATCAGGGAAGATGGTTGAGCCGCTGTAATTTCGGATGGTCCGCGTACCATTCAGCAACTACTCTCGCCGTATGTATAGGGCTGTTATCCTCGATCACAAATACAGGCTCATTTACTGGATATCTGGCGTTTACACCAGGGAGCAGATAATCGTTCAATATCTGTACGTATGTTTCAGAGTTCAGTCTTCTCTCAATCGCAACTAAATCTCCTGGGCCGTCACCAGATATCCAGGCCCAATATGTTCCAGTGTGCCTGCAACTTTCTCTCTTAGGGATGGCTCTCTCTCGTCGATGGCAACTGTTCTTCTCCGCTCAGCTTCGGTCCTCAACCTATGCTAGCCGAATCGGTATATCTCTATTACAAATCATGGCTTTGCGCGCTGCTTTGCGATTCTTGATATACAATCTACTTTTAATAGATGTTCGGGGCGTTTGCTCTCCGACATCCAACCCCAATGCTTCCGGAATCCTGCAGACGGGTTGAAAAGGATTTTCCAATATAGCATGCCGCACTCGCTCTACTGATCTACTAGCCAATCTACTGCCACTATTGTCTGCCCGGAGATCGTGAGATAGATTATTCTTATCTTCTTTCTCAAATCGTCGAATCCAATTGCGCACAGTTTGTTGCGTGCAGTCGAAATACTGCGCGATTACACCGACACGTTCATCTCTCCTCCACAACGCGCGCATTTGATTTAGATTTGCTTCAGTAGGACGAAAAGAAATTGTCAAAAGAATGAATGATAATAGCGAAATCAAAAAATAAACAATATTCGCGAACTTTTATTAGAAAGAGAGAACAAACGCACTAGCTTGCAGCACAACACACACTCGCCTCCGCAGTACGATCGACGCGCTTAGTGCATTAACAAATGAAGAGTGGCACGAACGAAAACAACAACGGCAATAATTGATACTCTAGTCATATGTGTGCAATATAAAAAAACTCTAGTTATAAGTATATGTGCAATATATTAAGACTCTAGTCGTAAGTATCTGTGCAATATATTAAAACTCTAGTCATTCTGTGCAATATATATTACGATTTTTTTACCTTTTTTTAAATAAATAAATGGGATTTTATAAAACGGACGTGCAATATAATATTAAGAAAAAACGTTCACTGAAAAAAGTCGTTAAGGTTTAGCACAAATTATTATGTAGCGCTAATTATTTTGTTCACCAATAAATATATGTGCTTATTCAAAAGTAAATAAATTGTAATTCCAAAACATTTGTGATAAACCTTACTGACTTTTTTCGGTGTATTGGTGAGTTGGTTTCGTTGATTTATATTTTTAAAATACAATTTTTTAGTACACATTAAATTTTATTAGATTGTTTTACACTTCACATGCACATGACATCACATCGTATCACATCACAATAGAAAAGCGATATTTTGGAAATCTTTATAAAGGCACTAATCTACTGGATCTAGGTCCTTGGGCTGCAAGTAGTCCCTGTGAAGGAATTTCGCTATGATCCTGTACTGCATCCGCATAAATTCCCACACCTTCTTTACTTGCCTCACTGAAACAAAAGTAGAAACACACAATACACAACTGCAATATTTTATACGCGCACAAACTCACATACGCACACATATAAATATATACGTTATACATATATTCGCGAAAAAATTTGAAAAATGATCAGAGAACCCGACAAAAGCATGCAGTGGCAGTGCAACAAGAAAAACAGAACAGGAAAAAACAATAATAACTTACCTCTCCATGTGCGGCCATGAATGGAATTCAAGCTGCGAGTTATCGTCCTGGTTTTCACTTAGGTGTTGAGTCTCTCGGTCGTGAGGAGGATAGTTAGCCAGCGAAAATCCTTCCTCGTGGATTTTTACGACCTCCTTCTCCATTAGCAGTGGCAAAAAGCGGCGCACTTCTAAAATCTCCTGCTACGTCATGTCGTCAATTGGTGTAGGCAGCTTGTAATCTGAAAAATAAAAAAAGCGAGAATGTAGCACACATTGTTAAAAAAAGAAAGAGGAGTACGAGATAGAGTCACTCTGCATTTTAAATAAAGAATCAGATACTTACAGCCAAAGATTGAGGATGCCATTTCTTCGACTCGTTACTCGGCAGTTAGCACAACGAATAGAACGGAGGACAGAAGTGATGCGCTGTTTATTTTATTTATTTATTTTTTTATTTGAAAGTAAAATTGATATGATGATAAAGACAACATTGATATATGAAATTCTTCAATCATGGAATCGTATGATACATTTTCTTTATAATAATGAAATACGCATAATTAGCCTAAATGATTGAGTATATTTGCACGAGTCTCAAAGACTTATTAGTGTGGCTGAACTCATGACAACAGCGCCACCCATTGCGAGTTGTCTTTGTTCTTCACCCCCACGGCTCGGATTTCGGACAGTTGCTGTATATTCGGAAATATTTGCACTTTGTCAATATAATTGACAATATATATGTGAATTATATAATATATACATTGAAAATTCTGTTAATGTAATTGACATTTTGCTATAGTACGGTATCTTATCAATAAATAAATATTGCTAAAATTTACTATATAGTACGTAATACTACGTATGCAGAGGGCGCCACAAAGCAGTAGAATCTAGTCACCATTCTCGGATCGGTAATATTAGTTTTTTTCTATCAGCGCCATCTAACTTTAAACGATCTGTGTTATCAAATATATTGCCTACTAAAGCAGCACGAAAAACGCCATATGAGTCATGGACTTCCAGAAGGCCAGATGTGCAGAATTTGCACAGATGCGGTTGTAAAGGCTATGTCTACGTACATAAAGAGCAATGAGGAAAGTTAGATGAAAAATCGGAGCAAATGATTTTTGTCGGGTATCAAAACCGCGGAGAAACAAAAAAAAAACGCGGGATTCTCTTAGAGCAGATTCTGAGAATTTGGAGCCGTTTTGTGTTGCTGGCACGCGCGAGAAGAAAAGGAGAGCGGGCAAGTGAATGGCGCGTGGCCGACCCGAGCACAGCAGCGCCGCGCGCTGCCTTACTGACTTCGGCGGGACGTGTTGAGCCAAGCGAGCGAGAGTATCGAGCGTGTGTAAGTGCGAGAAAGATAGAGAGTGCGGTAGAGTGTTAGAGAGTCGGGAGAGGCGTATTGTCGCGTGGAAGGCAAGATTTTGTGAATTTGAGGAGAGAGAATAAATTGAGAGTAAACAGAATTTGAGAATGTAATTATTTCAATTATCCTAGAGCATCCCGACTCTAGGAGACATAGCGGGATCTTCTCTAAGATCACAAGAAGAAATCGGAAACGTTTGAATAAATAATAGCGTCGCGGATTCGTGAATTCGAAGCGATAGAGGGAAATCCTTTTGCGGATTTTGCCACGTCACACATTTATTAATAAATTCGCTGCTATACCAGTCCATGCTACAGGTAAAACACACAAAACACTGATGATCCATTAGGAACAACTCTCAAGATACTTACTACGTAACTTGCTATGCCCTTTTTATTGTACTTATGGTGTTTGCATCACATTCTAATACATAAAAAGAAAATTATAAAGATTATATATAAAAAAATAAATATTATAAATTATAAGAAAATTATCGGGTCGGCCACGTGTCATTCACTTGCCCGCTCTATTTAAAACTAGACTTTAATTGATTGATCTCAGTTCTTTTTTGTCTTTTTATTTAGTTGCGGAATATATCAAACTCGCCTAACCTTTTATTTTTTTAAAAGTCAATTTTTTTTAGAGATTTCAGTCCTTTTAAGTAAATTTTTTTTTGCGTATGTAAAGACCGTACTTGGTGTAAGGACCGGCTGCGCGAGTATTCAAATAATTATTTAAATTGAGAGAAACTAGCCTTCGGCTCGAGAGCCTTATGATACTAGAGTTACACGCGTACTGCAGGATCTAAGTATGTCCCACGCTACTCGTCTGCGCGGACGCGTATTTGTGCGCGGACGGTATTCTGTCCGCACTGACTGCTAAAGCGGACAGGTTCGTTTCATGCGGACGTTGTTGGTGTCCCAGCAGTATTGTCACACTGTAGTATTGCAGATAACGAAATTTTAGAGACTATTGCTTTGTGTGGAGCGTAAATGACTGTATGGAAAATGACCACGATGGACCGGAGGACGTTGAAGAAATTTTTCGAAGCTGTGGCAAAGCTGAATATTCATCCACAGTTGACCTAACATCAAGCTTTTGGCAAATCCCGTTAGCGAAGAAGTCTCACCAATACACTGCATTCCAGTATAAAGGATTTACTTATCAATATAAGGTGGTGCCATTTGGTACTAAGGTTAGCACCGCGGCTCTTCGACGAGCGTCAGAACCCGTTCTTAAAGGTTTAAACGAATTTGTTATTGATTTTGTAGACGATTGGATGTGCCGATCTCAAACTTTCGAAGACCATATCGAGCACCTTGAGGTACTATTTGAAAGAATTCTGTGTGAAGGACTTACTATCAATTTCAAAAAAGTCGAATTCTGTCGAGAGAAACTAAAATTCCTAGGACACGTAATCACACCAAAGGGAATCAAACCGGATCCTGATAAAGTACAAGGTATACGGGATTTCACCCCACCTAACACTGTAAAACAGCTGCGAGGCTTCCTCGGGGTGGTAAAGACAGGTATAGACAGCCAGTGTATTTTCTTTTTCTATTCTCGTCTCAATGGATTTAGGTTGTTTTATGGATATTATTGATTATTAATAATTATTATAAACTGATTGATTGTTATTGTTTTGATTTATTGGAGACAACACAGAACTCGGCAGATATTACAGTTTTGTATAATTTGATTATTATAGTACTGTTGTTAATGCGTCGTGCGGTAGCTTATTTGAATTTACCGTTGATGCTTGTATAATTGAACTTAACATATTTATAACATATTTTTATAATCCCACCTTCTCTCCTTACATCATGATCGGCTCGATGTTACTTGATCGACACAAAGCGAAAGAATGAGACAACGCTGGAGCGGGGCGGAGACGGAGAAACGTTCGCTAAAACTACTAATAGGTAGAATATATTATTGATAAAGAATAAATACGTCGCACTTGCTTTTATCCCTAGCAGCCCTCGGTTACGTCCGGAACACTCTTTTTTTTCTTTTTTCCTTATAGGGAAAAAACGTTAAAAATTGTGACAATATCGGTGAGGGCTAGGGCAGTACATGTTGGTCATGAGGAAGAGGTGCGAAATACAATTAGTTGATGTATAATATTTTCAATTTAAAAATATATATTGTTATTTATTACATTCAGTGATCGTTGTTACATTTTAAATTTAAGCTTAAACACGACAGTATTAGGTGTTGTTTCATCTGCAACTATTATCTCTGACTCGTTACGTAATCCTAGATCAAATAATGTTTTTGATAAATTTTGTCGCGTTTTTTCCTCAATACTTGGTACACTTTGAATGTATAAAGTTTTTGTTTTTCCGAATATATTGGCTGTAATACCAGGATTTTTCATCTGCAAATCATTTTGTGAACACAACAACTCAATTAAATCTTTTAATTTCAAATTAATGCTATTGAGATGAAGTTCTCTTGATATTTGACTGCAGGCTAGACATTGCTCATTTTTCTCAGCTTTATATGTATAAGTATAAATACCATCTGTATCCGTAAAAACCTGAAAGCAACAAAATGGACTATATTTTTGGAAATTGATGAAAATTAAGTTTCTCATCCCTAAAGCATGCCTATGTTTTTATAAGATAAACGAAAAAAAAGATGCTAAAAGGCGAAAGTCAAACGAACTCTCACAACAAATTGTAGTAGTGAGCGCAAGTATTATTAAAAGGTACACAAAAACACATATAAAAACTGTACTGGTACTGAGCTTTCCTAATTGTTTTTTGTTTTATTTTTTTCTAGTATGAAATATCACTAAAATATTTTATCAACGTAGTTTGATTTCATCATGAGACTTTAAATATGTTCCATTACCTGGTAGAAAATATCCCAGCCAAAATGGTTTGGTTACTAATTATTAGTACTCGATATAAGACAACCGTTAACAAATGGCTGGAAACTTTTTAAAATTTTAAATTTTGAAAATTTTTAGAAAAATTAAAAAAGAAATTTAATATTAGAAACTTTTGAAAATTTTGAAAATTTCTTAGTCATAAAGCATGAGTAATTAACATTCTTACTAATTTTTTAAATGAGCTATTTATAAGCCAATGAACCTGATAAATTCATGTTGAAATAAGGCACATTTTTACCCGTGAAATCGTTGGCCAACCCACTCCAATTGGCTTACTAATTGCAAAGGGTTGGCTTACGTTTCTACTAGAGTAGGTGGTACCTGACATGGCTTTTGCTCGAAATCGAATCAAAATTGGTTGATTAGACAGCGAGCATAGTGCTCTTGTTTCTCGAGCATATTTTTCTTGTGACGTAGCAAACGCCGACAGACGAGTAGCTTAAACGCCTTTAGGGCCCCGAATCTGGGACACTATATAATTTCTCGGAGAACGTCTCGTTGAATCTCCCTAAATCGGGATATTTAGGGTTAATCGGGATTATTACGCACATAAGATACAATTGACTTACTCTTTGTTAACTAGCTCTCCACAATATAAACTAGCAATAGATTCTTCGCTCGCTGACTCTTGCTCAGCTCACGACCGTACGTATGAGTATTTGGGTGAATGAATCCGATTCTATTGGTTTTGCGGGAAGTTGGTGTATCTGAAGTGTTTAGCAAAATATGTTGCATGAGAAAAATGAAGGATATGAATAAAGAAGACAATCACAGCATAAATCGCTTGAGTTCAATGTAATTTAATTAATAAATATAATATCTATGTTTTCCCGATCTCACCGCTTCACCCACTCACTGAAATCAATTTTCACTATATTTATCAAGTGGCGCGGTAACGTCTTGAATGCGAGTTTGAGAAGCATTCGAACCTGCGGCGCCGCAACACTATTTGCTTTTATATTGGCTCCTCGAATTTTCAATTATAAAATACAAATATTTATATTATTGTATCTAAATTTTTGCTCCCTACTAGAGGAAGCTTTGTAATAGTAAAATTTTGGGTTTCGCCAAAACTTCTAGAAAATACTTTTTGGAGTGTTTGAAGTTCAAATTAAGTGTTTTTAGAAAATGTCCGTATGAATGTGTGTGTATGTGTGTGTGTGTGCATGTGCGTGTACGTGTGCGTGTGCGTGTATGTGATTTCAATCCACCAAGTCTTATTTTCTTTGTTTTTACTAGTACATAGCGAGATAACAGTCCGTTTTAACATATTCTGGACCCGTTTTTTTTATATCAATTTGTTAGTTTTAAGATTTCATTTTTTTTATATCAAGTTACTGCAAAAGTTGATGAAAGTAAATTGTTCAATATGTACCTGAGAGAGAATAAAATTACCTATTTTTTACCGCGGACTATTTATATTATCGTTCGTCGTTTTTTTATTACACACCATAAGCGCAAATTTTTGAAATTGTTTTAGCTCGAAAACTAAATTTTGAATCTTTCTAAAAAATCATGATTACGCAAAGTTATTAGGACTATATATATATATATATATATATATATACACTTCACTTTAATTGTAAGTCATTTCATGGGGCAGATCCTGAGAAAATTATCAACAACTGGAAAAAGTCGTTATTCTACGTGACGCGGTAAATGAAGTAAAAGGGCATTAATCAAGTTAAAATTTCGGATTTAGTTAGTATTATATAGCATCTTGATCCCTTTTTTGGGATGTTTATGATACCAGTTAGTTTCAAAGATATAAGCTTAAAAATTTTGTTTCTCACCCTGTATACTTTGCAAAATTGAGAACTGAATCGCCGGCGGTGCAGTGCGTATATGGATGCCGGTACTCAAAGCAATTCAAGGTATGATCTTCGAATATACCGAGGATATACCGGGGGTATACCATGGGTATACCGGAAGTACCTGAGTGTATAGTGAGGATACTCGAGGATATACCGAAGATACCAGAGGGTATCTGAGCGTATTTTGAGCTATCTTCGTGATAGTGCGTCCAACGTAACGAATTCCCCCACATATGTGATAAATACTATATACTAGACAAATGCACGTGCACTTACATTCGCGCAATACATGCAGTCACATGGAATATCGCTTAATATTGCTTAATATTTTTTAAAGCCTTTACTACTGTTAGTATCCGATACTGACAGAAAACCGCCAGATTTAAGCAAAAACCTTTATGAACCGCGGTAGTTTCAAAATATTCACTTCTTCCAGTAAGATAATCATTTAGTGAAAGCTCTCTGCTAAGAGTGCGTTAAGAGGGCGAGGCAATGACAACATCTCTTGATTGCTTCTGTAGCAGAGAGTAGCGCTTGATACCAGATGACATCGTGCTACGGCCTCTCAACACGGCATACCTTCAGACCATTTTCAGGCAGATCTTTTATTGCATGCTCTTTGTAGAAAACACAATACAATCTATGAAATGAAAAATAAAATGTACCAATTGCAAATTTTATTAAAATTTATCATACTTTGTACAAGCCAGCAAACCCTTCAAGGAAGCAAGCTGAATTCAATAAACCTTTTTTAAAAAGAATCTCTTTTAATTGTTTTGGCTTTCGTATTACATTTTTTATCCACAACACTAATTTCAGTCCGATTTGAACACCACATCCAAATCTGAACATTTTTAAGCACCCTTAAGAAATTTTGAAAATTGAAACTAACGTTTTTGATCTAGATCTAGAGTGAAATAGCAGATATGTAAATTAATTGTTTGTGTATTCTTAAAGTTTCCCATGATAATTTCAATGTCGAATTCAATGGCTTCTTTCTTCTATTTGCATCATTTTTTGCATAGGAACTGGTTGTTTGTGTAGCCTGAGAATCATTTGGTTGTTGATATCCTTTTTCTTCGCACGGACTCATTTCAAGCCTAATTTACAAATTTTTCAATATTTATGTCATACAGTTCGAATGAGAATATGCCAATGATTATTGTATTCACTTCATACATAATTCTATCAATTGTTTTTTTTGTATGATGGATGGAGAGAGAGAGAGAGAGAGAGAGAGAGAGAGAGAGAGAGAGAAAGAGAGAGAGAGAGAGAGATTAGATTAGATTAGATTAGATTTATTTGCGTACATTGTATTGTACAATAGTAAGAGTTAGCATTATGCAGTTAAAGTAAAAATAGTAAATATAAATTAGAAGTAAAGTAAGTTGAGGCGTGTGTAGAGTAAGTGTAGTGTAAAAGTGTACTGATAGTGAAGATGATTAGTATGAGAATGAGTAAGTGTGTACGTGTACATGAATGTCTATGAGTTATGTGTTATCGAGTTTAAAGTAGTAGTCTTTAGCAAGCCTTTTGAAGGTGACAGTAGATGAGGTGTTTCTGATGTGAGATGGCAGGCTATTCCATAAGTATGAGGCGTTGATATGAAACGAGTTCCTCAGCGTCTCAGTCGCGAAGGCAGGTATTTTCAGTGGTGTCACCTCACCCCTCAAGGCCGGGCGAGACGCGGAAGTCAAAAAAGGCCAGTACGTATGATGGTACGACCGTGTTAAACATTTTACGAAGGAAGCAGACTGTGAAATACTTCCTGCGTCCAGCAGTGGTTAGCCACTGCAGCTCCCGCCTGTATGGGGAGATGCGCTCATCTCTCCTTACACCATAGATGTACCGGATTCCTGTATTCACGAGTCTCTGTAGTATTAAGTCGAGTTCCTGCGTCAAGTCACAGTATGCAAGAGAACAGTAGTCGATTAGCGGAAACAGCAGTGCCTGCACGAGATGTTTACGCAATCTGAGGTTGGTACTCTTTCTAAAAAAGTAAAGCCTGTACATTAGCGAGTGAACACGCTTACACACTTGTGTGACATGCTCCTTCCATGACAGTTTAGAGTCAAGCACCAATCCCAGATTGCGCACGGAAGACTCAAAGCTGACCTGGGCACCCCCGATATTAATGAAAGTGTTGGCTGTAGAGGGAAGCAGATTTATGTAGTAGCGGGAGCCCAGGACAATTGCCTTGGTTTTAGTAACATTAAGTTTAAGTTTGTTTTGCGAAGCCCAGCCCGTTATCCTCTCGGCATTAGCACTCATCCTGTCTAATAAAGAATCGAGCTCCTCGAGGTGGCAATGACTGTAGATCTGCAGGTCATCCGCGTAGATGAGATGGGAAACATCGGAGTCTAGGCAGAAACCGATGTCATTGATGTACAGAGAGAACAGCAGGGGACCTAAGACGGAGCCCTGCGGGACGCCGATGTTAAGACGCTGCAAGGAAGAACGCTCGCTACTGTCACCAACGACAGCCTGCTCTCTTCCAGTGAGATAGGAGGCAAACCAGCGGATAACCTGCTTAGAGAAGCCAAAAGTTGTTAGCTTCCTCAGGAGCCGGACGTGGCACACAGTGTCAAACGCCTTGCTAAAATCAAAGAGCAGAAGGAGTGTCACTTTCTTTTTGTTTATCCCGACCCTGACATCGTCAGTTAGCTTAATTAGGCCAGACTGAGTGCTGTGGCCGGTGCGGAAGCCGGTCTGATAATTGTCTAGTAAGAGCCTTGATTCAAGGTATTGCGAGACCTGCTTGTGCACCAGCCACTCCAGAGCTTTGGAGAGAAAGCAAAGAAGTGAAATCGGGCGGTAGTCAGTCAGGGTTGTTGGTGAACTGACTTTGTTGAGTGCACGCACCAGTGACAATTTCCAGGTAGATGGGAAACGGGCCTCGCTCAGAGACAGGTTGAAGATGTGACATAATACAGGAGCGAGAACTGGCAGTGCTTTTAATATAACAACCTGGGGGATGCCGTCGCTTCCCCTCGCCTGGGTGTCGAAGTGCGACACTGCACTCAACACGTCCGATTCCGTTATAGGGCTGAACTCGAAATGTTCCGGGAGGTCAAGACTTTCCAGGGTTAGAAGATAGTTCTCAACAGTAGGCGCTAGCGGATCATTGGAGATCGAGCTAAAATGCTTGTTGAGCTCATCTGTGGTAAAGCGAGGTGGTAATGGGGCCTTAGTGGCGGAAATTCCAAGTTTCTCCAGCTCTCTCCAGATCTCGGCGATATCAGTCAAGGTTGACAGGCGTGAATAGTAATAATCCAGCCTGGCTTCCTCGACCTGTTTATGAGTATAGTCCCTATCTTGTCTGTATAAGCGGAGATCTGAATCAAGCCTGGAGTTCCTGAAACGCCTGTATAGTCTATCCCTCTCGGATACAAGGTCACGAAGAGCCGTGGAGAACCACGGGTGACGCTGTTTTTTAGGTGTTACAGTCCGTGATGGGGCGAGTTGATTAATGGCGTTAGTAAGGTTAGCGTTAAGTGTAGAGATGCATTCGTCAAGTGATGATAGGGTGAGAGATGACCAGTCACATGCGCTAAGACAGTCCCATAGCTTCTCGGCGCAGATTCCTTTAAAGTTACGGTAGGAGTATGTGCTAGGTACGTGTCGTGGAATCTGTACGTCGAGAGTGGCCGTGATAAGGTCATGTCCGTTGATGAAAGGTGAGTCTGTCTTCCAGTGTGACAGCAGGCGATTCTGTTCGTCGATCAGACACAAGTCAAGCCAGGTATTAGAGCTCTGTTTATGGTGCGTGGCACCATATGGGATAGAAGAAAGGGAATTTTCATCAATGAAGGCCCTGATGAAACTGGCATCTTCAGATGATGAAAGCTGATCAGAGTTTAAATCTCCCATTATGACCTTCGTTGAGTAATTGTGCATGTGGGTAGTTAGCTGGTCTATAAAGTTAGAGCCTTGAAAGAATGGAGCGTGAGGAGGACGATACACAACTCCCACGAAGATCGGAGAGATTCCCTTTGCCGATACCTCACAGAAAAGGTATTCAGGATTACCCGGCCTGCCAAACCATTCACCGTCAGATGATGAGATAACGCTAGCCGTCAGCGATATATGTACGTAGAGGGCCACACTTCCTCCGTTTCTGTTTCTGTCCCGTCTGTAAAGTACGTAGTCGTCCAGTGAAGGGATGGACGTTACCTTTTCGCTCAACCAGGTCTCAGTAACAGCTTTTACGTGGAATGGAGAGCGAGTGGATAAAAAGAGCCTGATCATCTCAATATGACCCGTAAGCGAGTTCGCATTGAAATGACAGACTCGTAGATCCTCGGACAGAGACGCCTCAGAGCCGGGTGAAAACGTGGCAGATGAGCTTGATGGTGGGTGTGGTGAGATGATATGTTTGTGTTTGAGCCTCAGTGTAGAGCGATGTCGGCAGTGAGAGGGAGCCGGGCTAAAAAAGCATCCAGTTCAACGTCGGTGTTGATGACGGTGGCCCGCTCCCTGTCGTCGTTGCAGCGCATGTAAAGCCTTCCTTCTAGGGTGAACGTGCGGCAGCCCTGCCTCCTCTTGGCCTCCAGCCTGGCCCCCGAACGCAGCTTATGGACGTCAGAGGGAAGCAGCTCGTTGATGTTTATGAGCCCTTGATGGTCAGGGCTCAGAGATTTAGCTTCCTCCAGCAAGGTGGCGTCCAATTCGCTGGTGTGCAACTTACGTTTCCGGGCCTTAGCGATTACTATGGAGCGTGCAAGCGCGCTTGAGGACAGGGTGACGGCTAGTGGTGGAAGTCTGCCGTCACCCCTGGCGGAGTTGTTGGATGCATCAAGTCTCCCCATGGTCCTGACTGATGCTATATCCCTTCTGAGGACCGTAGGGTCAAGCGCGCTCACGACTGAGTAGGCGAGGAGGTGCAGCGAGGTTTCGCGGGTGTAGTGCAGGCCAGTGACGACGATCACGCTGTTGGATGACTGCTGTTGTCGCCTCCTGACCTCAGCCAATTCGCTGCGCAGACTACAGATCTCCGCAGCGCCCGGCATAGTACTGCTGCTGTCCTGCTGCGTTGTCAGGCTCCTCGACGAGAGGTCTTCTATTTGTGCCTGCAACTCGGTGATTGTGGATTCAGCATTTTGAATGCGAGTCTTGAGTGCAGGCAGCTCATTGAGGACCTTGAGACGCTTCTCCAGCGGTCCAAGTCGCTGCTCAATCTTGGAGATTCTCCCACGATGTATCAGGTGTCGCCACGATGTAGATTTCGGAGAGAAGGAGAAGCCGTGCAGGTGCGAAAACAAGCCAAGCCAAGCGGAGCAGATTTGTAGGTTAGGAGCAGTGTAGAAAGTTGGCAGATGAAATGATGAGTTAAAAGAATTGCAGCCTTCGGTGATTTATATATCAGCGTGAAGGTTGCAAAAAGAAGCATGCAACTATCTACAACAGAAGAGGGCCCGAAGGCAAGAAGCAGCAGAATAATAGTTCAAAAGAATGGAAGATCAGCAGAGCTGTCAACTGTACTCACCAGAGAGAGAGAGAGAGAGAGAGAGAGAGAGAGAGAGAGAGAGAGAGAGATAGAGAGAGAGAGAGACTGATTTAATAATGTATGTAATTGATTTGAAATAATTTTATCCATCAAACGAAAAAAAAACTTGATAGAATTATATATAAAGTAAAAACAATTTTGATATTAAGCAATACATAATGTTGAAGGAAGCTACGTGCCAAAGAATTGGCAGCGGTTTATTATTATGCTAGGTATCCTTTTTGACCTGTTAGTAGTTTTTGAACGAGACATTACTTCCTCAAAAGTTTTATTTTTCGCTGTATTTGTCACTTTCTTGTTTGTCCAGTAGACCTCCTAGCATCTTTTTTTTCTGTGAATTTTGTAATCTCTTAGCAGTTAGTTCTTTATTTAGTTCTTCGGTCATTTAATTCGAAACCAACTATACGATGATATGAATTCATCAGTAATTTGATCTTTAATTAAGAAATATCACTATTAAACAGTTCTAAAAAACGTCTATATAAAGGCATCAAGTCTGCAGAAAATGGTGATGATAATGGATTGATGTCTGAAGCATTATTACCTGAATATCTTAATACATGAAATCCACCTAATTAACCTTTTTATGAACTTTGCTTTAACATAAAGTTCATCGTAATTCTCATTAGAAACATAAGTATTCATGAAGGATCATGCAATAGAACCCGATTAAGAATTATAGATATGACTAATAATCTTTTGAAATGTAAAGTTCTAACGGATACAGCGTAAATAATATTGTATTTATAAATGTAATAGAGAGGTTAGGTCGGGCGGGAATAGAGAGCACACGCGTGTGAAAGAGCTCCGACCAAAATAGGCTATAATAGGGAAAAAAGACGGGAAAGCGGAAAAATAGGAAGGCAAGGAGAGTGAAAGCCTGAGAGAAAAAAGCGAAAGGGAGGAGAAGAGAGCAAGAAAAGATTAGACAGGTAGGAAAGAGGTTAGACAAAGGAAAGATGGCGGGTGACGCGAGGGAGAAAGACAAGGACAGCAACACGGCAAAAAAAAGATTAGACGACCGCGGAGGCGACAAAGAGAGGTAGAGAAAGGCCAAGAAAAGATGCCAAAGATAAGGAACAGGCAATCCAAATGAAGAACTTCCTGGAGAAAGGAAACTGCGGATTCAACGTGACCTTTGGAAGTAGAACTTTGGAGGTAGAGCACTGGCCGATAAGAGATAGAGATAGTAGGGATAGAGATGAGAAAGAAGAGGAAGGAAAGGCAGATGAGAAAAACCGAGAGCAAGAAAACGGGACGGCAGAAAGTAGCAGCGAGGGAGAAGGAAGCCTCGATGGCCAAAGCGAGGGAGATGGGGAGCTGGATAATAAGCAAGGAGATGAGAGAGAGTCACAGACCCAGCAGAAGGAGAACAAAGATAATGATGGAGCTGACGGCGAAGAGAGAACGGAACGTAACCTAAAAAGGCTGATGGAAGAAACAAACAAACTAAGAGGGGAGCTGGAAACAGTCAAAGAAGAAAAAAGAAAGAAGAAAAAAGAATAAGAGCCAAGCAACAGAGCATAACAAATTTTAGTGGAAAATATGGAAAATAAAATGTCGGAGATGAAAAAAATATGGAAAAATGAAATAAAAATATGAAAAACTGAAGTGGAAAATCTGGAAAGCAAGGAAGGGCAGAAGCAGAACCAGAACGAAATAGCGGATAGAGAAGATGAAAACCAGGACACGGAAAACAAAAACCAAAATAAGAAAGGAGAAGAAGAAGACGGAGAAGAGGAACCAGGCAGAGAGTACCTGAACGAGACGCCAGAAAGCTGGGAGAAGGAGAGTACGAGTGGGAGACCAAGGAGCGGCTAAGCAGAAAGAAAAATGTATTTATATGAGGGGTAAGAACAGTAGGAAAAGGTATAAGAGAAGACTTAACCAGGTTAGTAAGAGAGTCAATAAATTTACCAATTTATATTAAAAAAATAAGGCCGATAGGAGTGGGGCTTGTAGTGGAATTAGAATCATTGGGGAATAAAATAGAAATCATGAAAAAGAGAATGGAATTAGCAAAAATGGGAATCAGAGTGGAAGACAATTATACAGAAAGGGAAAAGGAAGTAAGGGAATGGCTAAGAAAATTAGAGAAGCAGGAAAAAGTATAGGGGATGAGAGTTAAATAAGGTTATTTAAAAGTGCAGGTGGAAGGGGATTAGCATAAGTGGGATGAGAGGAAGGGAACATTAATTAGATAGGGGGCAGAGAATTTTTTTCGAAGCACATCAAGAGAAATGGCATGAAAAGCGGAAAGAAGGAAGGTTAATAGACAAAAGTCAAGAGAAAAACAAGGAACAAGAAGAAGGGGAGGATTTTAGCATAGTGACGTGGAAAATAGCGGGAGCTGAAAAAATAAAAGAGGTACGAGATTTTTTAATCAAATTTGAAAAGAATGTGATAAATAGATTAGATAATAATTACATATGGAAGGCGAAAGCAGTTCAAAGAGTCAAAAGAAAAAGATAGAGCAAAAGGAGGAATCCTAGTGGGGATAAAAAAAAGTAGGGACTGCGAATTAGAGATAACGAAATGGGAATATGGAATAATGATAAAAAACGCAAATATTGTGAAACAAAAAATATTAGGATAGTGACAGTATACAATAATGAAAAAATAGATAAAGTGCTGGAAAACTGAAGAAAATAGTAGAATTAAGCATAAGAAATGAAGAAAAAATAATAATAGCAGGGGATTTTAATGCAAGAGTAGGGGTAGCGCAGGCAGGAGACGAGAATGGGAACACGAAGGAATGAGAAATTCGGAGGACAAAAACTTAAACGCAGAGGGAAAAAGACTGATAAATTGTTGTAACGAAATAAGAGGAAAAATAAAAAATGGTGGGATTAAAGGAGACTGGAGAGGAGGTCTAACATACGTGGGAGATATGGGGCATTCGGTTCTTGATTTAGTCATAGAAATAGAGACAGAAGGGCATAATCAAAGAAATAAGGGTAATTACGCTTACATAATCCGATCATTTACCGGTGGCCATATACCTGCAGGAAAATGGTATATAAGCTGATATGGGATGAAAGTAAAAGAGGAGAGTATTGGGGAATAATGGAGGAAAAGGGAAGGGGAATGATAACAGAAGGGATGAATACACAGAATAATTGGGAAAGCTATAAGCAACGATATGGGAAACAGGAAAGGAATCAGGGTTGGTCAGGGAGGAAAAGGGGGAACGGAAACCAAAAATAAATAAGGAGGAAAAAAAGCAAAAAGGCAATATTTAAATGCTTAAAAAATGGCTGTTCACTAAGAAAGGGAAAGATAAATTTAAGTTAAAGATGGAGAGATTAAAGTTAAAAATGTTAAGAAAAAGAATAGCAGAAAAGGAAATAGAAGGTAAATGGAGGGAAATTGAAGAAAGCAGGGACATGGGGAATTTTTGGATGGCAGTAGGAAATTTTAGGAAGCTATTGGGAGGAGGTCAGGATGAGGAAGCACAGATTCAAAATAAGCAAATGAAAGAGAGGGAGACAAATAGCCAGGGGACGTCAGGAGAAAAGAAAAAACAAATTAGAGAGTAAGGGAGAAAGCAGAAAAGGGAGGGTATGAGGGGTTGAATAGGGTAGTAGAAATAGGGAAAGTGAGAATAAGCTAGAGAAAAATGAAAAATAAAAAAGCAGCAGGGGAGGACGGACTAAAAGTAGAGTACTTAAAATACTTACCACCAGTATGGATTAAGGAATTAACAGGGATATTGAACGGAATATGGAATACAGGAGGATTAATTGAGGGATGGGAAATAGCGAGGATTTATCCTATATATAAAGCAGGAAATGAGAAATTAGCAGAGAATTACAGGGGAGTAGCATTGCTAGATGTAGGGTATAAACTACTAACAAATATAATTGCGAATAGGTTAAGGGTTTGGTGCGAGAGCAACAAGGTAATAAGGGTAAGCCAGGCAGGGTTTAGAGGAAAAAGAGGAACGAGGGACCACCTCTTTGTCTGATTGGGAACAAGCTGAAAATTAAAGGAGGAAAACTCTACGCGGGATTTATAGACTTTAAAACGGCGTTGACACGATGGACAGAAAAATCTTATTTAAAAAATTAGAAGAGAAGGGGATAAAGGGAAAAATTTTGAATGTAATAAAAGCAATATATGAGAAAACCTTAAATCAAATAATAACGGGGGAAGGGACAAAAAACACCTTTGAAACGCTAAAAGGGGTGAGGCAGGGGTGTCCGCTTAGCCCAACTATTTTTAGTTTATATCTAGACGACTTGGATGATAAATGGGAAAATAGAAACGAAGGAGGAGCGGTAATAGGGGGGATACAAATTTATCATTCAAAATTCACGGACGACATAGTAATAGTGTCAGATACATCAGAGGGTCTACAAAATATGCTGAGGAGATTGGAACGTTATAGACAGAAAAACAAGATGACCGTAAATATAAACAAAACAAAACTTTAAACTAGAAGGGGCAGAGTTAGAGGTAGTTAAGTATTACAAATATACAGGCTTTTGGCTAGCAATCAACAATTCATATAACTTCCACCTAAGAAAGTTAGAATGCGCGGTATGGGGTACAAAGAGATCAAAAATAGAAAATTTGGGGAGAAGGATGTATTTATATGATACAACAGCTAAAGCGGCAGGAAAGTATGGAGTAGAAATTTGGGGATGGCAACCGAGAGAGGAAATTGAAAGAATGCAAATTAGATTTATGAAAATGGCAATGGGAGGAAAACATGGAAGAGAGCAGCAGACTATTTAATACAAAATCAAAAAATGGAGGAAGGAAGATGGACATTAATATGCCTAAGGTAAAAACTTAGGGGTATAACTAACGAGTATCCGATAAAATGGGACAAGGAAGTGAAACAATTATTCAAAGAGATAGGGTATGGTCAAACTTTAAGAGAAACGTTTAAAAGAAGGGATATAAGGGAGATAAGGGAAAATTTGGAAAAGGGAATGAAAATAAAGACGGACCAGGAAATTCAAATAGGATGGGGAAAAATTGAAAAATCTAGTTATTGGGGGGGGGGGGGGGGGGAAAAAAAAAAAAAAGGAGAAAAAAAAAAAAAAAAAGAAAAGGAAAAAAAGTGAAAAAATCGGGTTGGGGGGGGGGGGGGGGAGGAGTATAAAAAGATAAAGGATAATAATAAAAAAGAAAAGTACTGGAAAAACAGCGAGGTCAGTGGCAATATAAAAGAGCAATGGGCTAGGATTAGGTGTGGGAATATATACAGGACAGAGCGTAAAGGACTCAAGGAGACTACATGTAGAATGTGTAGAGAGATAAGAGAGTCTTTCAAACATGTATGGGTATGTAGGGAAGCTAGGAAAAAAATAGATAGAAAACGGGTGGAGGAAGTGGAAAGAAGAGTGGGCACTGGTAAGGAGATTGAAAAAAAATAGTGTTAGAATTACTAAAAGGGGATCTGATAATAGGAATATGCGAATATTGCAAACAATTAGAAAAATTGGCTAGATCAAGAACCGAAGGGAAGTAAAGAAAGGGATTAAGTATTAAATATGCGAAATGTAAATATGTTAAAAAGGGACGGGAAACTAGTAAATAAGTGCGAAAGTGGGAAAATGTAAATCACGTAAATAATATAAATAATGCGAACTATGTAATAAATGTAAACATCGCTAAAAGCTAAACGCTTTGCTTTTCACATAAGGCACTCGCCGATATTTAAAGGTTCGACGATGAATACACACAAACACATGCATATACACACACGCGCGTGCGCATATACACACACGCATACATATTCAAATGCATATACATCACGCATACATATTCACGCAGATATTCAAATATTATTGATAAACTGTAATGGAATAAGACTTGACGATGAAAGAAGATTGGTGCGTTTGAACGTATGTACTCTAAAAAATTCTACCGCTAGGTTTGAAACTTTTGCTTGGACGCCCGAATATTTATGTAGTTTATGATTTGGATCGTTTGTTCAATTTTAGTATTGAAGTTTACAGTCTACATTTAATTAGTACTTTAGATTTTAGTTTGTTTTGACTTTTCAATTTTAAATTGTGAATTGTATTTCATATATTGTTGGTGCATACTAATATTGTAGAATAGTTATTATTTTTTTCTTATTATTAGTGATACATGTGCAAGTATGATTACAATTTGTTAAATTGCACAAGTGTTCCATGTATGCGTATCCTGCTTTCAATAAAGTACTTCAATGGAATTATTAGATAAGTAATTTATTATAAATTAAAACAAAAATTATTGCTAAAAACTGTTTCTATTTAGCATTTACTTTGTGGAATTTATTTTATTATTGCAGGTTCTTCAATGTTTATATAGGCTAGGCGTAGTATAGAATATGAGGCATAGTGTTACATTCAGAGCTAGCAAGATGAAAGATGTATCGTTTCAGACTTTTGCGACGTTGTACGTCGCAGTCGCGCAAAGCATACATTGTTTCGCGCGAAGACCTTCCCGACGAGCCAAAGTCGGAGAAGAAGCCGTTCTACGACAAAACACGCCGCAGGACGGCGCGATTTGTTGTTGTTAGCGAGGCGAGAGAGAGAGAGAGTAGACGATCGGTTTCGGCGAGGCCCGTGTGTTCTCGGACGCGAGTTGCGTCCCTGGAATACTTGGAATTCGCTGGCCGATGTACGCAAAAGTGAGCCGCTGATTCGCGCGTGGCGCGAGACGAGCAGCCAATCAGCACGTCTCGCGCCTCGCGCAGTCAATTAGGTCGTACTATCAGACGGGCCCGGCGGCCGACGGCGGGACGCCGAGCGCGCGCGCGGCCGCGCGGCTCGGCAGTTACGTCCCGAGCCTCGTCGACAATAGTTGACGTGTGATCGCGCGCGCGACAGTGATAGTGAGAAAGAGTGAGAGAGTAAGAGAGCAACGGCCACTATTGGACCACGACGCCAAGGACGAGCCATTCCTCGAGGCCACTATCCAGCGGGGCCAATCGAGGAAGGACGCGAGGATGAGGGCCAGGACAACCCGTCATCCACCCCGAGGCAGAGGAAGAGAGAGAGAGAGAGAGAGAGAGAGAGAGAGAGAGAGAGAGAGAGAGAGAGAGAGAGACGGTCGCGAGTGTGTGAGAGAGAGAGTGAACGAGACGAGAGTGTGGCGTGCGGTGCGGGTGCACACCTCGACACCATCTACGCGAGAGTGTGTGAGAGAGAGAGAGAGAGAGAGAGAGAGAGAGAGAGAGAGAGAGAGAG
>QLSS01000259.1:123066-155781 GCA_024372645.1 Trichomalopsis sarcophagae
AGAGAGAGAGAGAGAGAGAGAGAGAGAGAGAGAGAGAGAGAGAGAGAAACGCGTAACAGAGAGCGAGCGTGTGTGAGAGAGAGAGAAAAAGAAAGAAGCATCGGGCGTCCGAGAATTCTCCGCTGCTCGGTAGCAGCAGGTCGGGCTTGCCTCCAACGCGAGGCAAAGCCGGTACGCGCGCGCGTTCGAGCCAGCCAGAGAGAGAAGGGGGAGAGGGGGAAGCCGAGCGCTCCACCGGCGAGACTCGAGCATCGTCGTGCCGGGACCGCGCGATTGCCGTCGAAACCCGCGCGTTGGAGTCGCGAGGAGTTGAGCATCGAGGTGCTGGGAGGCACCGCGTCGCACTTTGTGTTTATATAAGGTAGTTGTATATGTATGTTATACACATCTACACATATGTAAGTGTTTAGTGGACGCAAGAGTATAATACAAAATTCACCAATTCAAGATTTCAAGTAATATGCAAATAACGAATGTATTTACATATATACATACATGGTGATAAAAGCAATATAAGTGACTTGCTGTTGTCAGCCATAGCAGGGGAGTAAACATTTTCTGTACGACATGACAAAGTAGGGGTTGACAAAAACAAGCTTCTACCGTTCACAGGCTTACAAGATACGCGTTGTTCGATAATATATTGTGATGATGCATGTGCTTTAAAAAAAAAGAGTGATAAGAAAGTAACAGGATTACAAGATTCACGAAGACAGAAGACAGAGAAGGTTTAGTCAGAAAAAAGGTAAAAGGAAGTAGAGTTAAAACATTTTAAAAATTTAGTCTAGGCGTGGTGTAGAGTTAAAGTGAAAAAGTTAGTTTAATCAAGTATTAGCAAGTATGTGTAACATAATGTTATTTTGAAATTTTAGTAAAATTTAGTAGTTTTATTTATAAGATTTCTTTTTTAATTTAGGCTTATTGTTGCGCAGAATATCATATATTCAGTATATATAGTGAGTTTGAGTGAATAAAGTTGATTCAATCAAGTATGACATGTAATATAAGGTTTTTTAAAAAAATTAAGCTAGGCGTAGCGTAGAATATAGTATATTTAATATATATAGTGAGTTAGAGTGCAAAAAGTTTATTTAAGAAAGTGATAAGTGATATATAAATTTATTTTGAAAATTTAGGCTAGGCGTAGTGTAAATATAGTATATTCAATATATATAGTGAGTTAGAGTGAAGAAAGTATGAAGTGATATATAAAGTTATTTTGAAAATTTAAGCTAGGCGTAGTGTAAAATGTATTATATATATATATATATATATAAGACAATCTTCCGGGATAATTTTAGATTCCGAACGTAATGTTCTGGGATCCCAGAAGTATTATCGTGTAATTATCTGGGATACCAGAAATATTATCTTATATATATGTTAGATCCCAGAAATATTATCGTGTAATTATATGGAATCCCAGAAAAATTTCTCCTTATTATTCGGAATCCCAGAAGAAGAATATTTGTTTTTCTGGGCTTATATCGCATTTTATCTGAGATTATGATAACCCGGTGCGTTCGCTTAGTCAAAGGTGGTAGCGTCGAGCGCGCATAGGTTCTGCGACCCAATATCCTACACGTTCAATAATTTTTTACTCGAAATTGGTATGTCTAATCAGAAAAATGATAAAAACAATTTCTTCTTGAAATTTTACGCAGAATACGTTGGTATTTTTTGTTTTTCAAAATTTTCAATTTTAAGATTGGGCCTCCTCGGTATTGGGCCCAATTATTGTAATTTCGGAAATATGTCCCCAGATTCATCATCAGCTACCCCAAAAATCCATAAAAAGACTTTATTTCGCTTGGTTTGATGTTTGAATCTCTTGTATGCACGGGATGATAAAACATATATCTGCTTTTACTCAGGGGTCCGATATCTTAGAAATTCAATAATTTTTTACTCGAAATTGGTGTGTCTTATCAAAAAAATGACAAGAATGATTTCTTCTTAAAATTTTGTGTAGAATACGATGGTATTTTTTATTTTTCAAAACTTAGCATTTTAAGAGTGGGCCCCCTCGGTATTGGGCCCAATTATTGTAATTTCGAAAATCTGACTCCAGATTTGGATTCATCTCGATGCCGGACATCGAAATTTTCTAGTTTCAGAAACGTTATGATTGCCAGTTCCTTATATGCACGAAAGGGTTAACGTTAGCATAAATTTGACCTCCACAAGGCAATCCATCGGTAGCCCTGGCACAATTGCCACCCGAATCTCTTTCTGCAAGCCTACTGCCCCCATGCACACGCGATACGCTCCGCTGTAGCACAGCGCTCGTAGTCGAAAACCGCCTATGTTGCCTTGCATCCACTATCACTTCTTGCTCGTTATCCTTGTCGTAGTTCTTCATTTCTTCTTTAGCCTCTAAGATATTCTTTATGACGACATCCGAGCCATGGATGTCTGTAGCGTCTACTTCGAAGTCAATCGTCAACTGAAATAAAGCGCTCTGTACCGCACCGGCTGTAGCTTTGGTGAGCTGTATACATGGCTTCTCTTTTCCCTGCGGGAGATCCCTTGCAGTTCACCCGTCAATCTGCTCAGCGTCGCCTGAGTTTTGCGACCGTGCACCTGCTCCGTTTTCTGGTGACAGTTTTGCAGCTCAGTCCTCCTTGGTCTCCTGAGAAACTTCAGCCGCTTCTGCGCTTTGTCCTGGTCAAGGCCATGTGGTTTTTCTAGGGTTTGCTTCCTCGATTCCCGCTGTTTTATTCCCTTCTTCTTTACCGGAGGGGCTTTCTCTCTTTCATACAATTGCCGCTTTACCGCCGCTCGGACTTGCTAGAGTCTCCGATTTCTCCCTCAAGGTCTTAGTCGCCATCGAGCCCGAAGCAACATCCCCTACGCACTCGGTCCTCTGTTTTCCGTCTTTCATCTTCATTCCAACCGTGGTGTTTTCCGCTGGAACCAGTATTAGAGCTGAAAAAGCAATTAGACATGATGCACAAATTCCTGCAACTCTGTCCGCAGATTTTTGTGCTGGATGTCTAATTGCTTTTTCAGCTCTGGTATTGGTTCCATTTTCTGAAGCATTTCCGACAATTTTGTGACATAATCGATCGCTGACTCCAGTTTGCCTTGATATTGATTTTCTGTATCTCATTGGAGTCTTTGCTGGTATCTACGATTTGTTCCGTACCCTCTCTCCGTGCTGCATCTATGGAATCTTCCCACTTTTCCCATCTATGTCTATTGCTGCGATACCATATGTTCATGACGCCTGTCGTTAGCTTTGGCAGAGCCTCTATCATGTCGTCCATCGACAGTTTCGACATTTGTCTACACTCTTCTACTCGGTCAAGGAAATCGAATCGGCTTACGCTCTCCATTATATTTCAAATTTCATTTCCTGACGATTGCTCCTATGTCTCCCCAGGGTCGTCCATCGTCCTCGAAATGATCTGGCGACCTCTCGTTGAGCCGTCTCCGACTTTGTGCCCTACTGCGGGCGTCTCCCGCGTATCTGACAAATCTCCCAGGTTGCTTGCGAGCTTTAGCGATGATGCTGCCCTTCCTTTGGGAAAAATTGAGCTGCTGTTTATAATGACCGTCTTATCGTCAAAATTTACGTGCGGTCCATCATTGCTAAATATAAGTTGTGTGGGAGTTTCGCTAAGCCTGATTTATTCTAGTGCTCGACGCTCTGTTGCTTGCAGCTAACGCCAGTGGTTCCGAATTCATTGCTTGTTAGCTTTTCTTTAACTCTGGCAGGGTCTGCTGCATCTCGTACACGTATATTACGAATTATCGTGGTAGATGATACTCTTTATTCTTGTTTTCACTGTTCTGTTACGAGTTAGCCAAGCGTTGTAGCACAATTTTATCCTCTGGCAGCCACTCGCGCAGCATGTGTGTGCTTTCCGTCGGTGGCTTCCGTTCTTCTGCTTCAGCTCTACCTATATGCTTACCGCAATGCTTGCATCTTGAACGCCTGTTGTAATAATCATTCTAAAACCGCTTCTTATCTTAGTGTACATACTGAAAATTCAACGTTGATCTAGTAAAATCTGAATTCTAATTTTCCAATAAAAATCTACCATTCTTATTTATTAAAAAAAAAAAAAAAAAAAAAAAAAATCACAATCTAGACACACACGTGCGTTGCTTGCACGGCTTTATTTTAAATGAAAGCTAAAAGCATCCACGAACAACTAAGAGAAAACAAACACTGAAGTCTCCGCCCGATATACAGTTGCCGTGTCTCGGTGGGTTGATAACTCGCTAGGTGGGTTTTGATTCGCCTGTAACTCTCCTCTCCTATCACATGAAATGATGACAGTGTCATCTGCATAGGATAATATAGTGTCGTTTTGCATATCTATCAATAGGTCATTAACATATAATATAAAAAATAGAGGGCCAAGAATGGTTCCTTGTGGCACTCCTATAGTAATTTCTTTGTACTCACTTTTGTAATTATTTATTTTGACATATTGTTTCCTATCGGATAGATAGCTGGTCAGCAATTTTAATGCGTTTCCTCTTACACCATATCTTTCTAATTTGTCTAACAGTATATTATGATCTACTGTATCAAAGGCCAGGTCTAGAAACCCTGTCAAAATTGGTTTACATTTATCTAGATTTCTATAGATAATATTTGTTAGACAATTTAGAGCATCTTTTGTTCCTCTCATTCTCATAAAACCAAATTGTTTATTTGAAATTATTTTGTGCTTGATGATAAAACTATATAGTCTAAGGTATATTATTTTTTCAAAAATTTTGGCAATGTTTGAAGTTAGTGATATGGGTCTATAATTACACATACAATTCTTGTCTCCTGATTTATATATTGATACTATATCCGCTTGCTTCAGTACATCTGGCCATATTGATTGTTGTAAACTTAGATTAAATATATACTCTAGAGGTTTTAGTAAATGTTTAGATAAAGTTTTGATTACTGTTGCACTGATATTATCAACTGCACCAGATTTCTTTTTCATTGCAATAATTATGTTCTGAATCTCATATATATTCGTCGGATTAATAAAGATTGAGAAGTTATTTCTATCTGGCAGTTTCAATTGTTCTGAGTCTATATTTTGAATTTGTTTGCTTAGATTTATTCCTACATTACAATTGTATTCGGTTATCATGTTCGCAATAGTAGTCTTATCTATTACTTTCCGCTCACCAACCGTTATACTGTCCAGTGAAACTTATTGTTTCTTTTTTTCGCCTAATTTATCATTTATTATGTTCCAAAGCTGCCTTGAATTGCCACTTGTTTGTCTAATAGCATTATTTTCATATTTATACTTAGCATCTTTAATAACTTTGCTCGAAATTTTATCATAATTTTTATAGTCCAATTTCAGTTTCATATTTGTTGGATTCTTTTTCCATATGTTATATAACATCTCCTTAGTTCTGCAGGATATTAATATTGCTTTGGTAATATATTTTTTCTTGGGAACTAAGTCTTTTTTGTCTTTGTTAGAATATTTTATATTAGTTGCTTTTTCAACACAGCTTTGGACCATGTTTATTAATTCTTTTATAGCTCGATTAGGATCATTTATTTGCAATACTGAGTTCCACTCAACTCTTCTTGCTATCTTTACTAGCTTGTCATAGTTGATGCAGGTTAAATCCTTATTATCTTTTAGTATTTTCAGTTTATCAATACTTATAAAGAGTGGGTAATGAATGGAATGATCACTGAATGGAATATTTAGCTTAAAAGACTGCAACTCAATATTTCTTATTTTGGTGAAACAATTATCTATACATGAACCTTTCTCACTGTTCTGAGAAGGTCTTGTGATTCCTCTAAAAAATGGCGTATATACATATTCAAAAAAAATGATTTAGAAATTCTTGAGTAATTGTCCTTTCAGCCGAATTGGTTTTATCATAATTTATATCACTTATATCAATATTAAAGTCACCAAAAATACAATGATTTTTTATATTAGCCTGTATTGATAAAAATTTTTTTACGGAATTAGTAAATTCAGATTTAGGTATATCATGGCACCTGTACATAGCAGAGATTCTGATTGCCTCACCAGACGCTAGAAAAGTATTAGAACTCACAATACTCAATCTATCAAATACCTTTATTTTAGTTGTTTCTTGAATATTATTTTTAACATATATCATGACTCCATCAGCCTTATTGATTTTACTGTCATTATAATAGCTATTGTATCCATGTATTTGATAGTATTGAGGATATTGCAAATTCCACGTTTCCGTACATACTACTATAATTGGTTTCAACACTAAGCTATCAATAAAAGACCCTAATTTTTCGTAATTCGCATTTAGACTTCTTATATTTACACAATATTAGGTTCTGTTTCTTCGATATACTTTTGTTGAGTGATCTGAGGTCCGCTGCTTCACGTTCTAAACCATATATATCTTCAAAGTTGAAATCTTGATCCATAAGTTATTCGTTAGTTCTTAGTCTATTCGCTATACGCGTGTTAACTGAGTTAAGTGATGCGGACGACATTCCAGACGCTCGCGTTACCATAGCTTTGCTTGACGTATTTTCTGCCGTACCGGCAAATCTCGCTAATACAGGTTGCATCGTGTAATTAGTTAGGTCAACGAACTTCCTTAATTTATTCTGCAGAATAGAGCATTCGTGGCTCTCTGTTGCCATATGCTCCGTATTATAATGTGTATTATACTTATTATTGCTGAAGATACTGTTGGAATAGTGGAAAAATAAATGAACACTGTGAGGTTTAAATAATAATGTGATATATTGTAAGTAAGTGGTCAGCAGTAGCCTCGGTGAATGCGTCCGCTCACATCGGAGTCTAACAGGCAAGGGGGCGAGTACAGAGTATACAGTGTAGTCGTGGCTTAGATTGTACACGCGAGGCATGCGCAGTTCACTTGCTCTCGCATGAGCTCGTCTGACTGCACGAAATCGTCGCGAATCAATAGATGGCGCGATGAGTACCGTTTTGGTACATATAACCAAGATTATAATACTTACTATATTACAACAGATACAATTGGGACAATTTAATTTATTACCCTTACAATCTTTCATCTTATGATCACCTGCACACTTTAAGCATGTTTAGTTGTTTGTACACTTAGAGCCATTATGCCCATATCTTCCACAATTAAAACATGGTTTAACATTACAATAGTCATAGACTTTACAATTCTGATATCCCACAAACATCCTATTTTTATTTTCTCTTACATGTTGATATAATTCGGCGAGAATTTCTAATGTAACTGACTGTAGATTAGTTTTAGAGTTACTGTATGAGTGCAATACTGTACACTTCTTACTAAATTTACTGAAATTTCTTTTATTTATGTCCTCTTCAATTTGTCTATTGTCAAGGGTCGCAAAATTATCTATTCCGACTACTTTTAATATTGAATACTCAATTTTTTCTTTAGAAATATCACAACTAGGCTCAAGCTTTTTCTTTAACACATTATATGCTTTGCTTGCACTATCTTCAGTTAGTAAATCTACTATTATTTCGTTCTTTTTCTTAATTACTTTCTTTGCTTGTATGCTCTTGTCTTTAATGTGATAGTGGGCAACAGCTTCATTTATTTTGTCAGTAGAGTATTCTTTTGTTACGTCCTGGATACTCTTAAATAAATAGTCACGGACGTAATGATTAGTGTAGTGGCAAGGCTCTTGTTGTGCTTTAATCAGGTTGATTTATAAATGAAATAATGTTACTGCTTTGCTTTAGATAACGGAAACTGTTTATTTCTTTTATTCTTATAATCGTATTTATACTTGTCGTTATGATTATGTATTAGACTCTTTTTAATTTTTAGTTTGTACTTGTCACCAATTGTCGGACTGGCGCGCGGTACGGAGCTCTAATTTTGAACTGACTGCTAAAGTGCGCACAAAACCTTTTAAAAGCTTAGTATGGCACAATATGTTTATGGAGATTTATAAACATTATATCTTAAGAGTATCGACATTGTACACATAAAAAGTGGCGCTCGCTTGTTACGTCACGGAACGCTGAGTGTACATTTTGGCTGTGTCAGCGCTCATTGACACATTTACACGTTTCGACAGCATTTTTGCGAACGTAATAAGAATTTGAATTTTGATTCTTTAAAACAATGAGACATCAATGTATCCTACTTACAATTGAAAATGAAACATCAAAAGTTACGTTATAGACGTAACACTTTAACTTTCTTTGTTTTTGATTATAATTTTTGGAATTCTTTTTGGCTTGTTACTAGGCATGGCACTTGAAATTACTTGAGCATAGGTCTTACTTTTTGAGATATTTGATTCACTTTTTTGTTTATCCAGTAATTCTCTTAATAACTTATTTTTTTCTTTCAGTTCTTTATTAAGCTCTTTTAATAGGGCATTCTCACGTTTCAGATTATCTTCTATTATTATACTATTCTCATCGTCACTATAGTCTCCAGAAACACTCAATTGTTCACTTGATAAAGCTTGTGAGCTAGTTTAATTTGAGCAATGATTGTTTAGGCTCCATTAGTCAGCAGGTTTGGATTCACTTTTAAGGTTATCTCTCCTTGGTTATGTTCCGGACATAATCCTAGAACACCACTAATTTTCACTGCCCCATCTAATTTCGCAAAATCACTAGTATGATAAGCCTCTTCACATACTATGCAGATAACCGTTTTTACTTCCACTTTTGGATGACATTTATAGAAAATTGCTATCTGCGGAGTCAACGAGGCTGCGCTCGTTTCCGCCATCTTGGACATTATCGACTATAATTCCCATATGACATTAAGAATATTTAAAACCATCCTACAAATAAAATTTTGCATTAAAAAATTAATTTCTTTCACCTTTGTGTAGGATTTTAGTTATATCTTATTTTAAAACTAATTAAAAACTCATGTCTGTTTCCTATTCATTAGTTCAGTTACAGTTGGAATTTCTATCGAAAGCACCGGACTCGCTGGAGCCCAGCTTCAACTCTGTAGGAACACCCATTGTCTATCACTACCTCACTTAATGTTGCCTTTCTTCAAGTTCTTTTCTTTTCTTTCTACTTTTTCTTTGGCCTAGCGCAGCTTCTCAGCCTCACCGTCAGAGTCATGTCTTCCTCTTCTCTCAAACTTCACAACAGATTCGTCTTTTTTATCGGCTACGTCTCTCTCAGGGTACAATACGCTACCCAATATATGCTTTTCCTCCGGGACTTCCTCTTCAGTTGCAGCTGATACCATCACCTCGAAGCCTCCTTCACGCCGTTGAGTAGCCGCCCCTTCAGCTCGTTTTCCATGGCCGTTGACAGGCTACAAAAACCAAACTTCCACAACATTGTGACCTGTAAACTAAAAAAAAAAAAAAAGGTTCGATTCGCGATTTTTAAACGCTTTGATAAGGAATCCACTGTCGCAACTCCAGGACTTGGTTTTCGTTATTCTCGCATTCGAGTTTTGATCTGGTGCCGAACCAAGTCAAGTCGGTACAGCCTCGGTACTAAACCTTTCTCTATCACGTACGGCCCTACGTACTTTGGAGCGAGCTTTGCCAAAAATCTCTTGAACGCGTCGAATAGAGGTTGAGTTTTACGGTCCATTAAATTTCCCACAAAGAATTTCACGTCTTTAAGCCCTCGGGCAAAAACGTAGTCTTTAGGGCGGAAAAGTACTAGCTTGGCATCCGAGGACCTACTTGCTGGATCTTAAGCAAAAAATATAAGCTACAGTCAGGACAATCGGGAATTGAACAAAGAAAGAAACACTCGCGTGTTGATGTAATGGAATGGAAATATATTGTCAGAGACTAAATAGAAATACAGTATGTTACAATGTTCTGAATCCGACGCTTGCGCGCGCGAATGCGAGAAGGACGCGCGCGGTTTCACAGGCGAAGCCGGGCTGACGATTCGGTGGCGATGAATCTCGGCCTTTGACATCTTCGTCCCGGATATCGAGAAAGATCTTACTTACTCGGTCACAGGCCGAACGCTCGATTCCTCGACCTCACGACCGATGACGGCTCCGAGAGTAGGTGCAGGCTGAGGTGGTTCTGGAGGCGTCCCTCCAGGCACTCGAAACTGTCTAAATACTCTTATACACCGGTGCGGTAATCGACTCGTGGATATTAACGGTTTGTTGCGTATAGCTGTGTTCACGGCCGAAGCGAAAACTAGACTGAGCGCACGCTCGCTCCTCGCGGAAAATTTCTTGTCAGCGCCGCCGCTGACGTCGTCTGTGTGACGTCGCGGAAAACCCCAGAAATGTATTCGGGAGCACAAACTATATTAATTGCGGGTTATTCGAATTAACAATGAAATGCTCTCAATGCGAATTAGTAATTTGGTAGTATTAGTAAAGAAAAGGACTTTGAGTTGAAAGTTGAAAGAACTTAGGATAACCTCCCAAGAACTTATATATATTGTATGAAGGAACAAGATTTGAAAATACAAGTACAAATTGTTTGACTTCTCGACTCTGACTGACTGCCCTCCGGAGCGGTGGTGATGTTGCTTGGCCTCTGCTGCTGGTGTTGAGGGCGTGACCTTGAGTAGAGGGATGAAGTCTCCACGAATCAGAAAGACTCCGCGCGGACTACGAAATACTATTGACGAATCGGCATCGATCAACTGGGCCTCTGTGGTGATGGAAAATTCGGAAAGCGGGCGAGCACACGATGACGTACTTCACGCATACGTGTTGCCCACCCGAGCTCTTGGGCGTCATGGTCCTCAGTTTTTATAACACATAAAACTTAGTTCCGAGACTCGTACAATGGCAACGTTTGTCTTAAGCTCTGTGATAACTTTTTGAGCACGTACTAAATATACAACCCTCTTGAAATTTACAACTCGAGAGGTTTCCTATTCTAAGATATATGTTCCCTTTTTTATACTAGCGCGCATTGAGTGACCAAAAATTTGACGTCGTCTGTTATCCTAGTTCTAATCGCGCGATATACGAGAGCGCGAGATCCGAAATCTCAGCGCTCGTTACAAATGTGATATGGCTGTTGAGAAATTAATTTGGTAGACGGGAGGATTGTCTTAGAGGTTTACTTTTATTATATACAAAGCATGCCAAGCATGCGTGTGCTCTCCAAGAGCGTACAGTAAAGAGAGAGAGAGAGAGAGAGAGAGAGAGAGAGAGAGAGAGAGAGAGAAAGAGAAAGAGAGAGAGAGAGAGAGAGAGAGCTAGTCGTAGTCGCGCAGTGACTATATGTAGTACGACTCACATATATAGTACTGGTGGAGAGTCGCATATGTGTGTGTCTATCCTATCTCTAGTAGTTATTGTATAGTGTACAGACAAATGTACTATGCATAATCTAACACGCCTCCTTACATTTGTACTGTACATTATGCTTTTACATTTAACAATTTTCTAAATTTAACAAACTTTTCTTTACATAGTGCTTTCGTAAATATGTCCGCGACATTTTCATTCGAGTCAATTTTACAAAAATCAATCAATTTCTCTTTTACATTTGCATGAACAGTATGATAGTGTATTTCAATGTTCTTAGAGTTTCTTGTCATATTACCTTTATTTGCGATATTTTATCGGTTCTTTAATATTTATATCGAATATTTTTAACAACTCTCAAATATATTCTAGTTCGCTTACAACTTCGGATAGAGCAACACATTCTGCGTACGTCTTTTACGTCCTGACTACTCTTAAATAAGTAGTCACGAACGTAATGATAAGTGTAGTGGCAAGGCTTTAAATGGTATTAGTTCGCGCATAACACTCTCACTGTTAGTCAATTAAATGAGAGAACTTACCTTGAGTTCAGTTGCCAAGATGTAGACTTGAGGTCGTGCTGGGTATAAAAGAATGGTTATAAAGAACGTTCGAGGCACAAATTATATACATAGTAACTATGTAGTTTATTTAACTATATATATATCAAATTGAATTACAATATTATTCACAAATAGTGAGAATAAAACTTAGATATTTGGATTTATAACGATAAACTGTTTTCAACGGATATATCGTCAATTGTCGGACGATGCGTACGGAGCCCGTGTCTGTATACGAACTGCTTAATTGAGTACATGCAAGGCTTTTTAAAATCTTCGTTCGCAATGCAATTTTTGTAGTATTTACAAACTTAAAATTTCGGAAATTGTATACATAAAAAGTAGCGCTCGCGTAAGACGTCACGAATTGCTGATGTGCTGATTCGTCAGTGGCCTGCATTCGGCCGAATTGCTGATATGCTGATTCATCAGTGGCCTGCATTGCAGGCTCAGTGCAATGCATTCTTCTTGGGAGAGTTTGAATTTCAACGTTTATATTCTTTTTAGGTTTTGAATAAATTTATGTAATAAATCACACGACGTGACACGTCGACGCTTTAGCAATACATTTTTGTTTCCTGGATTTCCAGTCAATTACATTTTCAAACATTTGTATTACATACCCTGTCGTAGATTTTCGATCTATAACATCTCCGGCCCAGTCGGCATCAACATAACATTCTATAATATTACAACTCTCATTATTTTTATAATGCAGAATCAGATCTTTCGTTAAATACAAATATTTTAACACTCTTAGAGCATATTTCCAATGTGTTTCACTATAACTATTTTGATATCTACTAAGGTAATTCACGCTAAAGCTTATATCCGGTCTCGTATTTGAACTTATATATAATAAAGCACCTATCAAGTTTCTATACTTTATGTTTGACTCGCAATTTTCAGCCTTCTTAAGTTTCAAGTTTGTCTCCATAGGAGTACTGTATAATCTACTATCTTTTGTTTTATATTTATCAGCTGGAGACTCGATGTATTTCGTTTGACTTAAAGTCATTTTATTTTCTAGATAATTGTAGTTTATATTAATTCCAGGATACTCTTTAATTTCTCCTAGATTTTTCATTTTAAATTTATCTGACAAGAGTTTCTTGATAATTTGTATCTTTTCTTTGCTTTTACTACAAATTAACAAATCATCTACATAAATCAAAATATAAATTTCATCATTCTCTTTTCCTTTTTTATATAAACAGAGATCTGCCTTACTTCTCTTAAATCCTAATTTTGTAATGCACTCATCAAAACATTCATACCAGTCTCTTGGACTTTCTCTCAATCCATACAACACTTTTGACAATTTGTATACTTTGTCCGTTCCGTCTTCGTAACCTTTTGGTTGATAGACATATACCTCTGAATTTATTTTGCCATTTAAAAAGGCAGTTTCTACATCCATTTGCTCAATCTTTAAGCCGTTTTGGCAACAATAAGAAAACAAAATTTTTAATGTTTGATTTTTTGCAACTGGGGCGTATATGTCATCAATTACATCAGTTTGTTGAAAACCTCACACAACTAGCCTAGCCTTATACCTATCGTCTGATTTTCTCGTGTATATCCATTTAACATCTAGTATCTTTTTATCTTTCATTTTATCGACTAATATCTAAGTTTGGATACCTTATCCGACTCTTTCTTAAACGCGTAGATCTGCGCGGAGTGTTTGGTTTTAACTTTACATTCTCATTTTTCTTTATAATATTTTGTGTTTTTTCGCTCTCATCTGCACTTTCAAAAACACTATCTTCGAGATCACTTTCATTTTCGGAATCAAGTTCACTTCTCTTACTAGACTCGAGAGTCAGAGTACGGGAAGAAAAAATTTCATCATTATCGAGACCAATACATTTTTTATCTGATTCAACAACATCAACATGTCTCGAAACTGTTATTTTATTATTTATTAGTACTCTATAGCCAACTTCAATAATGATTAAGGTCGTGAAAATAATGTCTGGCCACTCTATCATCGAGCAATATTTCGAAATTAAATATAATTTTCAAAAGAAGTTGAATTTGTTCGTTTCATGTACGAGGATTGTGTATTGTAATATTTTGATATTGTAGCAATAATGATTGAGGTCGTGGAAATAATGTCTAGAGTATTACTCCAAGTTAAATATAATTGTTAAATAAAAGTTAAATTTGTACGTTTCGTTATTAATCGTGAGAAATCAAGTCTAGTCAAGTTTTTTCGAATTATCATTGAGATTTATATTAAAAATAAATTAAATTTCAAAAGGAGGTTGAATTTGTTAGTTTCGTATACGGGGATCGTGTAGGCGCTACGATATTCTAGCAATAATGATTAAGGTCGTGGAAATAAGGTCTGGCCGCTCTATCATCGAGTATTATCTCCAAGTTAAATATAATTTTTAAAAGAAATTGAATTTGTTCGTTTCGTGTACGAGTATTGTATACACGCTACGATATTTTAGCATTAGTGGTTAAGGTCGTTGAAATGAGGTTTCGGTATATTTTGTTTTGGCATAATCAACATTTTTATAAAATGTTTTTATAGAGTCATTTATAATCTCACTGTTGTAGTTCAAAAATTGTTTTTCATCGAAACTTCCACTTTTTTGTATAAAATCCCAAATATGTGTCTAATATTAAAAATTTTGCAATATCATCTACAAGAGACAGTTCTTTAAAGTTACATACACTTATTATGAATTATTTATGTACATAAAATTAATACCCCATCAGTAAGATAAGTATCTAAAATATTTTCAGGATACTTATGATATACTCTAGAATACATATTTCTGGGATCCCAGAACTTATAGATACTGCAGCCTAGAAAAAACTGTAAATTATTTCTGGGATCCCAGAAGTTGGACATACTAGAGCCTAGAACAAGCTATAAATTATTTCTGGGATCCCAGAAGCCAGTATTTTTTTATTCACAAATGTCTGTAAATAAAAAAGTTGGTTTATTATTAAAATCACCGATGAGGAAGAAATCTATGAAAGCTACTTGAAACCCACATTAATAAAATATATTAGTTAGTAATACATTGAACCATTATATCTTATCGATATTAAATAAAATAACAACTATTTAAACTTTTTATCACAAATCATTGTTTATAATATACTGTGTTAATACAATTTGACGCACATGCAAGCTTCATAGAAACTTACCTATAATTATTTTCCTCTTTCAATGCGTTCAGAATAATTATGCGTTTAAGTCGATTGTAGTATATTACTTCGTTACTTTTATATTTTTCAAGGATATTTTTACCTTCTAATGATTCATTTAGCAAATGAAACAATTCATTTTCGTAAAATTTAAATCTATCTACAAATCTGTGTTTTGAAACAAATTAGTAAATATGAATCAAACAAAAATGTACGTTATGTATATGTACACGAAACATGTATATGCATATACTCATTATACATATTAAGTATGTACACATACAATATAAATACGAATTTATGTGATGAAATGATGAGTATAAACCTAGCAATTCGGTAGGGATTGGGTTAGGCCTGTCAACAGTCTCTTTATTTTTGTCAATCTAATTTAGTTCAGCCGTCACATTCAAATTTTATCAAGCAAGCTATTATTCTTATCATCAGCAAGCTCCACGTGCTCTATACACACTTTTACAGGAGCTTGTGAAGCGTTTACTAATAATAGTGCTTTTTCAAAGTTGTACATTGCAATAAATTCAAAAAGTACGTTTGGGAAATCTTTAAGCATTGTTGCTATATCTTCATCACTTAGTGAGAAAAACGTTTCGTCTTTCACACCGGTAGCTAAACAAATCAAAAAAATTAATAATAGTCAATCAGTCATGAGCAAAAGTTAGGAAGTGTTATTGTTAGTGGGTTTCCAGTGCGAATGAGAGGTTGGGAAGACAAACGTTCCCTCCTCTCCCGACAAGAAAGCAAAAATATTAAAGTTAGTATACTTTCAAAAACTTCGTGAAGATAGTTAAACTGGATGTATTTGGCGAAAAACCAATGCATTGTTATTAGTTTCAACCACTGCAGAAGTTTCTCCCGCGACTTCACAGCGAAGGCGCGAACATCACAAGCTCTGATAACGAACTGTTAGTGGCGCCGCTGCCCGACTCGTTTACAGACAACGGTATAACGAATTTCGGGCCGGAGCATCCCGAAATCAACGGCACCGAACTATAGGTCGTTTCGTCGAGCAGTGGCACTAGTTAGCGCAGCGGGTGCTTGGAGGTATTTTCATTGCAATCAAGTGCCTTTCGAGATGCATGTACCGGAATACTAGTTTCTTGGACTGGGTACTTATCTCAAGAAGAGACTAGCACGTGATGAGATCGACAGAAACCCTCTAGATAGAGCCTCTCTCGAGCACAAAATCATAGCAACAATAATTGGCAATTCAACGATACTGCAGCGCCAAAAAGCCTATGCTAATTTCCATAAAGTGGCGAGTTTTCGAAGCTGAGCAACACCCGATTTTAATATATATAGATATAATGCACACTGAAATCGGGTTGATCTCATCTTTGAAAACTCACCACATTATGGAAATTAACATTGGCTTTTTGGCGCTGCGGTATCGTTGAATTGTCAATAGTAGTGGTGGTGCTGGTTGTAATGGTAGGAGACATACTTAAGGGGATGTCGTCCCAAAAAACATTGCTTTTCTATTACATAAAACTTTTTGAATAAAGTTTGCAAATAAAAAACCGAGTCTGTAGTGCCGTAGTGTTAAGTTTAATGAATCGTTATACAAAAAAAAAATTCGATCGGACTGTTTGTTTTTTTAAATCTTGGAAATACGAACAGATGTTTACGCGTACTTCGTCGTACTCATGCGATTGCAGCGATAATCTTAAAATCTAATTTTACATGAAACTTTTTAAATAAAGCTTGCAAATGAAAAACCAAGCATGTAGCGCCGTAGTGTTAAGTTTAATGAAACGTTCTACCGAAAGAAAAATTCGATCAGACTTTCTGTTTTTCTAGAAGTTTGGAAATACAAAATATCCCGTGGCAGATTTGCGAAGCTTTTGCGCCGACATCCCTTAAGCCGATCACTGATTTTTTACGCATGCTATCTAAGTCCTAGAGTAGTGCAGAGAAAAGTGTCACTCCATTGACTGTATTATGTATGGTCTGTAAAACTACTTTAAAAAAGGTTTATCGACGATTGAAGGAGACTATAAAACATACAAGAAGAAAGAGGTTGTGGTCAGTCACAGTAAGCTTGTAGAACTCTATTATGGTTTGCCAGCTTTATCATATGCTGGTGGAGACAGACTTATGCAAGTCACGAGTGAGCGAGGTGCGAGAGTGACTTGAGCGTCAGGATGCGCACACAATACATAAAATGGTGTGATATAATTTTCCTCGTCGCTCTTACTGAGCGTTCAGACTGTTACTGACGTAAATGACGTAAAAACTGAGTCAATGTCGCATCGATTATGATCGTTGCGTAGGCTGATGGGGCAGGGTGCGAAGGCGCATACAGTGATTGAGGGTTCTCATCGGGTGCAGTATAAGCCAATCTCGTCACTCACCGATCAAGCACCAATATAATTTATAATCCTTGGCAACTGTGAATATCTAGATTTGGCATATGCAGATCGTACATTGAGACGTTATTAAATTACGGACCAGCGGTAAAAACTCACACTTGAGCATTGTCTTGTGGTATGATGACGCAACCGATAAAATAGATAACACTGATGCCGTTAGACGACAAGCAGTTTTGACTAATAATAAAATTGGTTTGTTGGACTACATACACGTTGATGTGATGAAATTTGATAGACTACTACTAGGTGGTGTTATGTTATGTGTACGTTTTGTGCGTTCTAGTGACAGCTTTCGTCTAATGAATCCCAATTCTGCATATACAGTACACATAACCGAGGCAACACCGTTTGTTCGTCGCGTAAAAGTTAATCAGAGTATTTCATTGGCTCATGAAAAAATGCTTAAAAGGTTGCCATTGCACTCTTTACGGTCAAACTTTAGTAGCAAGAGCACAGATCACACTGTCGAGCTTATTCTCTATGTTGAAGTCATGCATGACTGCTGGCTACGTAAGCCTTTTCCGACCTAAAAAAATACTGATCCACGTTCATTCGTGATACAATAACTCTTTACGACCTTACAACTTCAAAGCTTATGGCAACTTCTAATCTCAAAAATCGGATCCACTTCCCTTTGTGTATAGTTGTAAAAGTACACTTTCTTACTTTTTAGTTTGTTGCTATGTACTTATAGTCACTAGTATATTGCTTCTAGTGCCAGTATGCTTGTAAGAAGATTCAGAAATAATGATTTACAATAATTCAAAAAATTTAAATATCTTGCGATAACTTGATGCCTAAAATTTAACTTGGAAGTAAGAAAATTAACATGTAACCTCTTAACCTGTTGCAACAGGTTATAATTTCTCAAACTTGGAAAAAAAAAGAAAGCCGCATGGTAAAAATATATAAATTGTTACAAATTATTTTTTAATCATAATTATATCGCTAAAAGAGCGATTTTTTAAGCAAAATATTCTAATTATGTACGATACTAATACATAAATATTAGCAATATATCAAGCAAGAAATTCATGAAAAAAAAATACATTGAGGTAAAAAGCAAATTCAAAGTATAACAAGCTCCCTAACGGGAGCGTATCTGTATGCATACGTATACTTATATTTTCTATCGGCGCGCTGTTGCTTCCTTTTTGTGTAAGAAAAGTAAATTAATTTTATAAAAGCTATGATTTATGAAAAAAAAAAAAAAATGCATTTAATTGAATTAAGAAAAAATATTACCATATAGTTATTTAATGATGCACTGCAACTGGTGGCTAATTTAAAAACTTCAGTGCAACATATTGCTGCAATCACTGCATTAGTTGACGCTACTGCAGGAATGATATGTTTAACTACTCCTTGAACAAGACGATAAGTTAACCCTCTAATACCAAAATTTAATGCACGTTCATTAGATTTTTCATATATCCAACTTATATGTTGAGGATCATCTCCATCAATACAGCAATCGAATGGATTTTCTTTTGGCCATTGTATTATTTTTACATATTCTATGCAATGTTCAGGTAAGCGTGGTGTATTAGCGATAGTACACAACGGATAAGTGATCTGTAAATAATAGAACATTAATATTCAGCTTTAATTACATGACTTCAATGTATTAATATATTCTTTATTGTGTTTTAAATTTTGTTTATTTGTGTTAATTTACCAAGTAATGAACACTTTTAATATGAGTTGAAGCGTGATGTTGCGCAAGAGCGAGGCAAGATTCAGCCTTTGGCGCCTCATGTATTAGTTACGGTCCATCAAACAAATAGATGGCGTTTGACCATGGCTAGATCCCTATTTTACTCCATTCCCCATCTACCGAACTCTCCGGCGCAGGGTAAGAGCATCGGTAATGTCAATATTTTATATATTGACTGTCAAAGAAATAAAGTACTCACAATAATAGTACATTATGCAACAAGGAAGTAAAGTCGTTTATTACTTCCGCGGGCGAGAGCTTCACCTGAGTAAATCACCCAAGGGTAAATCGACTTTACTTTTGTGTTGCATATAGTGCTTTATTGACGACTGAACTGTGTAGCCACTTTATTTCTTGAAAAGTGAGACCTACTCAGCTATCGGCATTTTAATGAAAATAAATTTTAATGAAAATTTTCTATTTATTTTATTATACTTATTTCATATATAATATAACAAAATAATAATCATTTTGATAATTTATACAAAATAAATAATTTTACTTTTTAACATTTTTTAAAAATTTTCAAAAATTTCCGAAATTTTGCGGGAATAAAGAGTTTATTTTCTGCATTTTGCGGGAATAAAGAATTTATTTCTCGCATTTTGCGGAAATAAAGTTCTTTGCAGAAAAAAAAATATGAGGATATAAAATGCTACTTTAGTCCTTATTTTCAGGGAATAAAGTGGCTATTATAGTTCAGTCGTGAATAAAAATTGTTTTATTTATGAAAATTCTTATTTATTGACGGTTTAACTATAACAGCCACTTTTTTCCCCGAAAAGCGGAACTAAGGTAGCTTTATATTCCCTCATATATTTTTTTTCCCGCATTTGCGAGAAAGAAAATTTTTATTTGTATAGACGTAAGTGCCACTTAACAAGGGAACAAAATTGCTACACCCTTAAGTCGTGCATGAAGTTCTATATGCAACAAGGGACTAAAGTCGCTCGAAATTATAGCTCTAAAACATAGCACTCGTGCTCAATCATCACCCAGGTCGAAAAAAGCCAATTCTGCTCTTGTTGTGTACCTTGCTTTTTATAATCAGTGCATCTATAACGCTATTTTAAGCCTGCCTGAAAAATCAGAGTCGTCCAGTATCTCATAGTAGAATTTCGTTGTGAATCCAAAATTTTTCGATGTCCCACGGAAAGACAGTATATGCATACATGCATAAGTGTGTATTTTTTCCTAGGGGCGTAAGTGGGTACTTTCTTAACTCTCTCACCGCAGATAAATGTATATAAACGTCAAGTCGTGGGGAAATGTTTTGAATCCCAGCCTAAATTATCAGATCTCTTAGTACCCTCAGTTCCAAGATATGTCCATATAAAAAATTGAAATGTTCTTAATTTTTGCTTTTTCTGACAACTAAAATGGCTTATAACTCAAAATAGAAGCATTTTAGGTAAAAAGTCATTAATATCTTTTTTTTTGCATATTTTTTGGAGAATATGAAAGAAGTTTATTTTAATCTATACAGCTTGTTTCATATTGCTACATTAAAATATAAGCTATATGGGCCAAGTGCTCAGCTTTAGTGGAATCAATATTGGGTTTTTAATGGTAAAAGTGTTTCTTATGACAATTGCTTTGAGCATGCCAAATTTGGTAATGGGATAGATTTTGCAATAGAAGTTGCTGTGTATTATTCATGGGATATAGAGTTATGAAGATTATAGATATTACAAGAAAACGAAGAGGCTGAGTATGTACGTGTGTCTGTAACGCAGAAAATGAAGTATGATTATAGTGATGACGAACACATCAACCAGAAGTGGGTCTTACGACTTTAGGCCCCCCTGCGAACCATTGCTTGACGGTGGTACCGCAGGGTTTAGGAGCATAGAAAATGTTGCTAGACACCTTTATCGAGGTTCGATAAAGGCAAAGAGGGCGTTTCTTTTTACGGCTGGTTGTTTTTTTACCTGGCCGTAAAAGGGATGGGTTTGTCGGTGTAAATTCTACACACGGCTGACATTGGGGATGTGGCTGTTTCGACGACCCCAAGGATTGCCACCTCGTCGTGTGCCCGTTGTATGTGGATCCCCGTAAAAAGGGCTCTCACTTGAGTGCGGGAACCCTCTAAAAAGGGCTCTCCCTTGCTTCGGACTCTCAACGGTCCTGGGGGCGGAACTCACTCAACCCTCCTCGTATCAGAGGGAGGAGAGCGAAAACTGCCTGACGGATCCACTAGAGGCTAGGAGCAATCCCCCAACTGGGCTAAGGCGGTAGTGCCGGTTGGGATACATAACCCATGATCACACATGTTACACCCCAACACACACACACATACTGCCAATCCCAAAGCTGCCCCCGGGCACGTATGTCCACCGGAGTCACTCAAGGGGGGCTGACTGCGTCGATCTGACGGTACCGTAGGAAAACTAGGTTATCTGGCGATCCTAAGCTGTCGGATAGTACAGGGGTCCAGGTCAGCCTAACCAGCATGGTCTGGCTGCCCTATCAGCAGTCAAAAAATTTTCCCTGACTTAACAGTGCCAGTTGGTGATCGGATACGGCTATGTTGGGTTGGGTTGGGGGCGTACTGGTCCGGGATGCGGGGGCGGGGCTTTGTCCACACACACTAACACACCCGTTAACATAAAAAAAGAAATAGAAAATAATGAAACACAGGAAACGGTTGCAAAAGTGCCAGCAACGAAGGAGCTCCCCAGCTCAAACCAAGTCCTCACGGACGGTATTCTGAAAGACCGGGCAGTTGTCGTCAAGATAGCAAATACCGGTGCAAGTTTCTAGGAGAGTCACCGGGCGGCTGTGGAGTCCGCCCCAGCGACAAATACCGGTGCTTCCTGGGGAACTGAAAGCAGTAAGGTAAATGAAAGAAACAGGCACGCTAATAGGAAGCTATCCTCAGGGGCGAAGCTGAGGACGAAGCATCTTTAGGACGCTCCTGGGGGTTCTCAGGTTGGGACCCTTATGGGCGCGACCAAAAGACAACACTCCGACAGCTCCACCACGAGGGAGCTCAAGAACAGGTCCGTTGGAGACGCTCCAAAGAGCTATAGCCGAGCTGTGGCTACTGACTTAAAGGTGGCCATCGTTCCGGTCAAGTACCAGGAAGAGCGCCTTGACGAGGACCAGGAAAAGAAGTTCCTGGAGGCCTTAGAGGGGGAGATTGATAACGCATCAGACAGAGGTTATTTTCCAAGTTTCTAGTAGGAGCACTAGATAGACCTAGAATATGAAGATAGTACAGCTAAACTTGAATCACTGCGAGACAGCACAGGGCCTACTAGTAGTAGGGGCTATGCGGGTTCTGCGCCACTTACCATCCGATCTGGCATTCCTACCATACCGACGTCGGTAACTGTCGGTACGGCAGTTCTGCCTTATCGGCCCCCTTCCCTGTGGCATCCCGCGTCCAGCGGCACCCTGCATTTCCAGCAGCCCGCGTCCCCTGGGTAAAAAAAATCGACGATCTATAACGATTATTCCTGCCATTTCGACGTCTGTAACTCGCGGACATGTTTTTATTCATAAGCCCGATACCCGAATCCCGCGTCCCGATTTTTTTTCACGATTACATCAGGCTGCTGCCCGTGTGCCGAGTCTCACTACAAACTTGGTGTTTATTAAAATATTAATCACTGAATTTTTTGCGAGGCTAGCTCCCCTAATTTCACGATCACTTTTTTATATTCAATTTATAATAATTACACAATAACACTGTTTTTTAAAATATATAATGAATAATTCATCGAATCAACTAAATTTGGAATGAAGAGGAGAATAAATAAAATTTGTTCTCCTCTTCATTCCTTCTTCCTTCCAAATTTATCAAGCTGTTTTTTTATCCTTCTTAAACTTCCATCAAATAAATTCAATTGAACAATTGCCTAGATATTTTAATATAACTTCTCATTTTTTAGTATCTTCTTTGAAATTATTGTACGCCTCTTCTTTTAGAGCGTGCGTGAGAGAGTGAGTGCGTTTGTGTTTTGTGTATGCGTGCGTGAGTGAGTGCGTATGTGTTTTGTGCGTGCATGCGTGAGTGAGTGCGTGCGTATATATTTTGTGCGTGCGTGCGTATGTGTTTTGTGCTTGTGTGCGTGTACAGTCGGAGCAGAATCTGGATCTTCAGTTAGAGCTGCAGCCTAATCTAAAGTCAGAGCCGCAGCTCGATCTACAGTCGGAACAGCAGCTCGATGTACAGTCGGAGCCGCAGCTCGATCTACAGTCGGAGCCGCAGCTGGAGCCACCGTCGAAGGAGGCCCTTGAACAACATCATCAGGTATTACACATTTTCTCTTTAGAGGAGTATTAAAATGCAGGTTGTAAAAAAAGTAGGTAAACTTTTCCTTTTCTTTCAACACATTATTTCTTTTAGAGTTGAACAATATTTAAACATCCTGTATTTTTTCAGGTTAGTAACGATGAAACCAACTATTGTGATGAGATTTTGAAGTCACTCCCTACACCATCCGCTCCGGAGCCATGCCCATCATCGAAGTCTGAATCTTCTCCAAATCCCTCCGTCCCAATAACAACTTCATGTATAACACCAGCATTATCCTTTCCGATTTTATATGACGCACTCACAAACCCCCGTAAGCCAATATTAAAGTCAATAATCCCAGTAAACATTCCTCTTCCTTTTAATAAAAAACAATCTCTATCAAAACCAGTAACAAAAAGATCTCCTCTAAATATTCTTCTTCCTAACAATAATAATAAAAACGAATTATTGATAGCCGGCTGCTCACATAAACATTTCATCCGATTTTTCAGACGTTGAAAATGAGGAGAAATTGTTGACTCCTAAAAAAAACATATTCCTGCCCTTATACCTATTCCCATTGTAAGTCCACCTTATACAACTGCCAAAATTTAATTAAACAATTTTAATTTTTAAAGTTGACATTTAAGTTTATATAATTTTTTTCTACTGAAGTGCCATATTAATTAAATAAGTTATTTAGCATAATTTAATATTGATTATTATACAGGGTGACCCAATTTAAACGGGCACCGCTCATAACTCGTCAGGGACAGCCACAATCGAAAAAATGGTAGAGACCAAAGTTGTAGGATATCGAATGGGCAACTCGATGGTGACCTTGGATTTGACTTTGAACGCGTTTTTCAAGGTCATTTGAAGGTCAACTTTGGTTTTTTAAATAGGAACCCCATTCTTTTATTGCTGGAATGGAAAGAGCGGTAAATTTTACGTTCAGAATGGTATGTTCGGTTGCGGCACTGAAGGTCATCTCAATGTCCTGCAGCCAGAATGAAACCCAGCCTACGTAATTCCTCTAGCAACGCCAAATTAAAAAAAAGTGGTAGAGACCAAAGTTGTTGTATAGGGGGGGGGGAATTGTGACCTCGAATTTGAGCCAGTCCTACAAGGTCATTTCAAGGTCAAATTATTTTTTTTCAAACAGCACCCACTTTTTCGACTCCGGATCCTGAAAGCGTGTAAAATGTTGCACTTTAAACGAAGTAGTAAATTTAAAATAGAAGAAAAGATTTTAATCATTTAGCGTACCATTTCCTGAGTTTTGTCATCATTATAAAACTTGATGTCCAGGATCCACGACGAGGACGTAGCAGGGTGGATTTTCAGGTCCCATTTTGATCCGGCCGATGAAGGCAAGACGTGAAGACACCGGCCGATTAAGTGGGTGCTGTTTGAAAAAAAACAAATTTGACCTTGAAATGTTGTTGTTTATATTTATATTGCTATTCATAATTTTTTATAATATAAAAAGCTAATCATAAAAAAATCTAATTACTCTGATCTAAAATCTAAAATCTCTGATAATTTCTTGTTGAAAATTATAATTGTTCGAAAAAATTTATTTATCATAGATTTAAACCGTAGTTGCTAAATACTATAAATATCTAATTATGAGTTTAATTGATATTAGTTTAGGCGCTACATTCTTGTGCTTGGTTGGTAGCAGTCATACAGGCATCATTACTCTTTCATGAATTCGTATCAATAACCTTGTAAGAATCCCTTCTACTAACTTCTATAATGACCTTCAATTTATCCCCACTGACTTGTTACAATAACCTTGAATTAATCACCCACTACCATACTTTGACCTTGAATAACAAGGAATATAAGGAGTGCTACAGCTTCACAGAGTCACTTTCTTTTCTCTCATGTACACAAAAAAGTAAATCATGACGACATTAGTTGACGAATGTGTTACTTACTTGAAGTTTTTAGAAGAAGCAGCTAATCTTCTAAAGTCACATAATCCAAAAGAGGTATTTGATCGCTGGAAAAAACATTACAAGCTTGCTCTCAAAACTTTGCGAAAAGTCTTGAATAATAGCAGTCTAACTGTGCTATAAAAGCAAAGTGTTTTACACATTACAGCAAGAGTGGAGTGTATTCGCGTAAAACTTAATACTTTAGTAGTTAAAAAAGGTGGAACACTGACACAAAGTTTGAGTCAACGTATAAAATGGATTAATTTAGATAGTGCTTTTAAAAATCGCATGCGTACAAGCGTTATTGCTAATATTGAGCATATCGATATTAGTGCATTTGTATGACTCATCTCAGCTTTTTACAAGACGCATAAAGAGCATTTTAAAAAAGTGTGGAAACGCTTTAAAAATAAACACTGTTTTATCGTGTAAGTTTAAAAAGTTAAGTGCTGAAGGTGATATAATTGAGGTGGAAAATTTTAGTACATCTAATGCAGAAATTTTCTTATCAACTTCATTAAAACAGTGGTTTATTGAGAATGTTAAAATGCCTCTTTTACACGCGATCGAAGAATTTCAAGATAAGGATTCCGGCTGGACATTAGATTCAATTATCAATATTCAACTATATATATATATATATATATATATATATATATATATATTCTTTATTCCTGTATAGACTTTACATCTGTTTACGTGTTTTCATTTACATCCTTTTTTACATACATTCTGTTCCTTATTATATTATAATTATTTACATTTACTTTTCTCTTATTCTATATTTACATATATTGTTTTTTTTTACAATGTTTACTTACATACAGTACAGTTCGTTTCCTAACCCTTTTCCCCCTTCTCGCTCGCATTTTCCTTTTCCCTACTGTTCCTTAGTCTAGCTATCTTTTCGAATTGATATGCATACATGCATAACTTTTCATTTGGCTTTCCTTTTAGTATTCTTTCTAGTTCTCTCACATTATCTTCTTCCTCCCCAGTTAACTTTTTTTCTACTACTTCCCTTATCCAATCCTCGTCTATTTCTTTTCTCGCTTCTACACAAATACAGATGTGTTCTAATTTTTCTTCTTTTTCCCCACATATCCTACATTTATTATCTTTGAATCCTTTGCATTTTTCCCTACCTATGTTCCCAGATCTCATTCTTGCCCATTGCTCCTTTATAAAGCCGCTCATTTCCTTATTTTCCCAGTATCTTTCCTTTCCTAAATCCTCTTTCCAGTTTTTGTATTCTGGACAGTAGTTTGATCTTTCAATATTTTCCCAGTCTCTCTGTTCGGGTTCTGCAGAGTCGCTTACTTAATTTTGAATTTCGCGCCGTAGCGTGGCGAGCGTTGCGGCGAGAGCGGTCGAGCGCATGCGCGCGCCGCTGTGGTCCTCTGCCGTTTGCGCGGGCTCTGGTGCGCGGGAGCACGTGTCGTTCAGTTCTGACAGCTCCTCTCGAGTTATTAGTCGTCTCTGCGAATTTCTTTTGTTTGCGCCTAGCGAATAATCTTGTATTAACTGCGTGCGAATAGAGTCGGTATTAACGTCCTTTTTAGGACGATCGACTCTCCTTTTTGTATTCCGTGCGTCGCGTGTGTGAGTGCAATTTTGCGTGCGGTGTGCTGTTTGAGTGTCTTCTTCGAGTGTTGGGACTTCGGCCACGTGCGAGGTTCCTCGACGTGCCGATCTCCACCCGCCAGGATTGGTTCCCTCAAGACGTCGATACGTCCTGCGACCGAGGAAGGTGCATCCCATCCACGTGCGTCCAGGGCTTTACGTCGCGCCGTCCACGTCCCGTTTGCGATTCAGGTAGGAGAGCTCTCCAGCGTGCGCTAAGGTACCTCGCGGCGATAGTGTAATTTAAGTGCGTTTCTTTATCTCTCTCTTTTATTATTGGTTTATTAGAGTCTCTTTCCTGTTCTGCGTCAATTGTAATTGCATTTCTTTCTCTCTTTGATCTAATTTAGAGTCTCTTTTCAATTGTAAAATTTCCTTGTTGTTTAAAATAAATCATTCGCTTGCCCCGGCTTTTCTCTCTTATTCGCGAGAGTTTTTACGCTGAGGCAAGTCGTCTTTTTTCCCGCGAAATTTGTGTACATTGATTTATTCACCCAACTTTCCCTCACTCATTCCACCATTTTAATTTTAGTATATATATATATATATATATATATATATATATATATATATATATATTTTTTAACTCATTAGCTTTAATTCACTCTCTGAATCTCTTGTTCTAATTTTATTCCTATCCCTTTTTCTAACCTTTCCTTTATTTCCACTACGTCTTTCCTGCTTTTACAATCATACATTAATTTAATCAACTCCTGGTCCCCTACCTCTTTCATTGCTTTTTTGTTTAGTATTTTTTGTTTATTTTTGATTTTTGTTTTGTATTTCCCTTAGCTCCTCTTTTAGACATATTCTTGGCCATCTTTCCTTCCCCATTTCTAGCGTATATAATAAATATTTGCTTGCTCTCTTCCTAGTCTCTATCTCTAAACTATATTTTCCCGCTTCTCTCCTCCATATATGAAATACTATCCTCATATCGTAATTCTGAAACTACGTCGAAAATATGCACTGAATACCATGTTTTGCACACGTTACTATTACTTTATGATAAGAATAAGGGGCGGACAGCCCCTTAATCTGAATCGTCAAAGTCGGCAGGACACCAAAGCCATGTCCGCTGCCACTTTTTCAATTGATGCATACGTTATGAGAGACACGCATGTATGCGTTGATGTAAACTTCGAAACAGCGCTATTTCAGCTACAACTAATCTATAGCACCATAAAAACACGTGAGACTCATATGAAATATTTAGGATTGGATTTTATCTCCTGATACACAGCTCATAAAAAGAGAGATGTATGTAATCATTTAACCTTTACATAAGGGAACGGCTTAACAAGCGATAGAATTGACTCAACGATAAATAGTATTTATGTATTAACCTGTAATTTACGGAAAATCAAGTTGCCTTAGCCTGGGCACAATGTCGTGGCACTCGGCCTGACGACGGTCTGGTTTAGAGCCGAGCCCTTGGAAATGAGCGGCTCCGACGGCTGACCGGCCCCTGCAGCTCCTGGCCACGTGTGGTCGCTACCAGAGTTGGGAGTCGATAGAGCGAGTCGCGCTTCTCTCTGCTGATCGATAGTCCTTCTTCAATCGATTCGAGGCCCTTCAGATTGCTTCGTGCGAATCCGGCTCTGCTCTCTCGTTCTCTCTTGTTGCGTGTATACTAGTCAGCGTCGGCTATTGTCACGCTGCTTTCCTTCCCCCACCCCACCCCGCTCTCTAGCCTATTATGCTTCTATGCTTCGCGTGCGGCTCCTGCCGTCTTGATAGTCGTCGCAATGCGTGTTTATACGTGTGTGTACGCGCTTCGCGCGCGTGTATGTGCTGGGCTTATGACGAGCTGTTGTGAGGGCATATGCACTGTCACACTCTATAACAACAACAGGAGCAGCAAAATCAAAAAACGTCAACTTATGGTTCTTGTTTCAAAAGAATTGATTCTTTTTCCAGAGAAATTGTAGAAAATATTCAATTTTATTGCACGGACGGTTGTCACTAAACAATTTCGTTTAATATGTCTTGACTTCTGGTTAATTTAGCTCAAAATCGTAAAACAGAACAATCAGATAGATTTGATGTTTACAATCACACTAAACAACATAAACAAAAACCAACTATAAATTTTATAAAGTATATAAATCATCATTGCTACGTATAAAAATAAACCGTTCGAAAGAACCATCAAAAACCAGCCGTCGGCGTTGTTCGGGTTATGTAAGAGCAGGGAGTAGAATTTGAATTTCGCGATGTAGCGCGGCGAGCACTGAGGCGAGAGCGGTCGAGCGGATGCGCGCGCCGCATAGGGACTCTCTTGTTTTTGAGCGGGCTCTTGCGCGCTAGCACGTGCAGTTCAGTTTTGATGGCTCTTCTTGAGGAACCGGTCGATCTACTAATCAATTAGCGATTCTTGTGTTTTCTTGCGATTTTCGTATTTGGTGTATCGATTGACCTTTTAATTTTTAGCGATCGTCGCATTGTGAGTGCGAGTGGTACAAACGGCATGCAGTGTGTGTGCTTCTTCAAGTGTTGGAACGTCGGCTACGTGCGAGACGTGCTGACCTCCACCCGGCGATCGTCACCCACGGCAGGACTGAAAAGGTCTGTCCGCGGTCCAGGATAGGTTCCTTCGACGTCGAGTCTTTTTGTAACTAAGGAAGGTGCATCCCACTCACGTGCGGCGAGGGCTTCTCGTCGTGCCATCCACGTTCGTTGCGATAAATGTAGGAGAGCTCCCCAGCGTGCACAAAGATACCTCGCGGCTATAGCGTTAATTTAAGTGCGTTTCTCTCTATCTCTCTCTCTCTCTCTCTCTCTCTCTCTCTCTCTCTCTTGCCTACCTTAGAATCTCTTTCATTTGTATAACTTCCTTTGCTTAATCAATAAATATTTCGCTTGCCACGACTTTTCTCTCTGATTCGTGAGAATTTTCACGCTGAGGCAAGCCGTTTTATTGTCAGGAAATCTGTGTTATATTGATTTGAATTCCCTTCCTTCCCTCACTCAATCCACCATTTTAATTGTGTGTGTGTGTCTATATATATATATATATATATATATATATATATATATATATATAGACTATAGTTCGTTTAAAATTACAAAAGATGTTTTAATGACTCAATCGGAGATTTTTATTTCATTTTTGAAAGGCATGCCTATTCAAAGATCTCAAATTTTGAGAATAAACAGTGTTATAGCCTATTATTTCAAAATTAATTGTGCTCGTATAGACAGATAGAGTCATTTTAAAATCGAAAATTTCACGCGAAGAGATGGCTCAACCTGAATAAATAATAATAAAAAATGTTTTTAAACTCTTTGTAATTATTTGATGACAGTATTAATTATATTAACAAAATCTAACAAAAAAATAATATTAATTAAACATTTTTTTTAATTTAGATTTATAAAATAATGTAAATTGTAAGATTATAACATTTATATTCTGTACTGAAATGTAATACATAATAAGATATTTACTTTTATATTAAATGATAACAATATCTTTAATCCCTAACGAAAAATAAAAACAAAAACAATTGAAAAAAAAGTTATGAACTGCAGATGATAGCAGAAAAATGTCGGAATTGATAAACAGATAACAATAATATTTTGTTGTCTTTAGTTTTATTTAGTTTGCTAGATACTTCATTTGAATTTTTTTTTAGGTATGAAATTTTACAATTTAGAAAATATAGATAACAAAATTAATACACCAAAATTTTGTTTGGTCAATAAAGGACTTATTTAACTTAAAGTTAAATTATATACTGATCAAGTAGAAACAACTCTCAAGATACTTGCTATGTAACTTGCCATGACCGTTTCATTGTACTTATGGTATTTTTATGACGTTCTAATGCAAGAAAGAATTTTAGTTGTTCACCAATAAACAAAATGAAACGGTCATGGCAAGTTACGTAGTACGTATCTTGAGAGTTATTTTAATTGATCAGTCTATAACTTAACTTGACTTAAGTTAAATAAGCTCTTTATTGACCCAAAAAAAATGTTGTTGCTTTATTATGATTAAATATAATAAACTGGACTTTGGTTAATTAATCTCAGTTCTTTTTTATCTATTATTTCGTTGCGAAATATATCAAACTCGCCTAACATTTTACTTTTTTAAAAGTTAATTTTTTGAAATTTTAGACCTTTTTAGTAAATTTTGTTTTTGACCATGGTTTTATTGTAATATTATTATCACTAATATGAAATCACTGATTGTTCTGATACGCTACCCTCAAATGATTTCTACACCTAGACAACAAAACCAAGTGCGAACGACTTAGACCTTGTCATTGGTCACCCGGTACATTAAGACGCCGTTCTCGTATGATGTATGTACCTAGAAATAAAAAACCACAGAGCGCACCACCTAGACTTTGTCATCGGCCACACTATACACCTAGACACCACCCTCGAATTATTTTTACACCTACACAAAAAACACGAAGCGCACCACCTAGACCTTACATCGGCCACCCCGTACACCGAGACGCCGCCCTCAAATGATGTATTTACCTAAACATAAAAAATTTAGGAGCGCAGTTTCGAAGACATCGTCTTCGAATTACTTCTAGATCTAGACACTAAAAACAACATATGAGCGAGCATGCAAAAAACCGATGAGAAAGCAATATCCATCCGTGTATAGCTGTGCGGCCAACTACATGATTCTAACACCCGTTGCGACTAACTTAACGATCCCAACATTTTTTTATTTGATTTGAGCATTTTGTGAATGATACACTTGTGTATTATATTAAAGGTTGTTTTTATCAATATTTTTGTTGAAAATCATAGTTAGGCATAATAAAACATGATATAAGTCAAAATATATTAGAGACAAGAATAGACATAGAAGTAAATAGTAGCGTGGGCACCGCGCTTCGTCTGCTTCTCAAACTCGCCTTCGTGGCTCTACCGCGCCACTTGATAATAGAATCTAATTGACGTAACTGTTAAAAACTGTTGAAATCTGGTACCATCCGCAGTAAACTACAAAAAAAACTAATACCTGTAAATAACTGTTGACTTTGCTTTAATCCCGACATTCTTTTGCTGAACATTTCTGTTTTTTTCAATTATCTTCTGTTTTAGTCTGAAATTTTCAGATGGAAACTGCTATGTGCAAAATTTTTGTTTCACTAAGGATCAATATAAGTATGGAAAATTATGTATTTTATACAAAATCATATTTTATATTTACTCATGAAGATAAATTCATGCTATTATTATTTTATTTAATACTCATCCAAATTATTAAATAAGATAGTACTTAAAATATATTACGATATAGTGTGCGTAAAATGCACTATTGCGTTCAAGTTCAATTTTCCGCCCCCTGTATTAGGAAATAACATCCGATACACACGCAAAAAGTTGATTTTTATAATTTTATAAATAGATAAAATTTAGTTACCAATATTAGAATGACACTTCATTGATTGTGGAATTAATGCAGAATGCTTCAATGCATTTATTTTTGAATACAATTTTACTATTTAAAAGATAATTTTCAATTATAACAAACTTAGAGTATTTTAGAAGTAAACCTTAAAGAGCAGTATACCTAATAGTAGAGATCTCATTTGAGATTAATTAATAGAAATGACTATAGATAATTGATAAAAATGTTAAAATATTGAAAATTTACATGAGCTTGGAAGGTGCAGTAGATTTGTATAAAATATATTTGAATATTATAGTAAACAATATATAATAATAAATATAAGAGAATAATAAAAGTATATAATTTATGGTAATGTTTGTTTAAAACATCTATTTGATTAGAAGTTATAGTTTATTTAATAGAATTTATATTGTCTCTCTCTCTCTCTCTCTCTCTCTCTCTCTCTCTCTCTCTCTCTCTCTCTCTCTCTCTCTCTCTCTCTGC